>VDFB02261744.1:0-87644 GCA_007258455.2 Sequoia sempervirens | reverse complement strand
ATAATGTGATCTGCTAATAACCATTATGGGAAGTATCAAATCAAGACCCATGCTATATAGGATACATTTCCATGATTAGGTTTACATACCTTAATGATCAAATACAAGCTTCCCACACACTCTAGGATACAATCAAAGATCATACCACACCTTGTCAAGACAGCTAATTTTCTAACCCAAGATTTAAGGTTGTTTTTTAATACCAACAAAAGCATTGGTAGGAGCATGACTAGGGTACAAACCCTAGGCCTCCGTAGAAACATAAACCATAACTCTAGTGGATTAGTGAGGTTACAATACCAGAAAGATTGAGACATTGTCCATTTGTCAGAATAATTTTAACTCAACAGCAAAAAAAATACCCAATACTAGTTTTTTTAAATACCCATATAAAGAAAACACCCAACGTCCATTTTTTAAATACCAAGATAGTCAATAACAAAGGGTTCACCGAACATCATTTTTTTTAATGCCTAAGAAAAATGATAACAAAATCAAAATTTAGAAAACCTTATGTAATACCAGAAAAGGTTGAGACCTCATTTGTTTCTCAGAAAAAATGTTATCTTGATAGCGAAAAATATCCAGTACCATTTTTTTTTAAATACCCATTTCAAGTGAAAACCCAACATCAAAATACCCAAATAGACAATAAAAAAAATACCGAGCATCAGTTTTTAAACATGCCCTGATATCTAGTAACAAAACAGCCAGCATCATAAAATCCAAATAGCCAAATAGTACTTCACGAAAACACCCAACATCAAATTTTTCAAATACCCAATAGGCATAACGTATACATCCAACTTAAAAAAAGAAGAATGGTTGCTTACCTTTGAGACGATCCACTGTAAAAAGCTCAAAATCCTCAAGACATACTTCCAAGTGGGGAGTTGTCTGGTAGAAGGATAGATTTGGCCACATTCTAGACCCGTACTTTGAAGCACTGTTGGCAGGAGATTCCTCCACTGGGAAAGCCCTTCGATTACTGCTCAATATCTCCATCTTCAAAACCCTTCAACCTCTATTTGTTTTCCCAAACTATTTCTTCTAACTAAGTAGTAGTTAAAAACCGTGGGAAAATAGTGGTCTTAATTATATCGTTTGATTTTTGTTACGCATTTATAAAATATATATAATATAAATTTGTATGCATAAGTGTCAGCTAAAGCCTAAATTGATGGCTAGGAACATTTTCACTCAAAAAACAAAGTTTGATGCAAAAAATTAGTCATTTATAGCTGTGTTGCAAAAAATGAGTAGAATTTAGTCATTTTTAGTTGTCATGACTAAAAGTTTTAGTCACTTAGTCATTTATTTGCCAAATTCTACTAGTGCAATAAAATAATAAAGTGAAGTAACTTGGAACAAATGTGGAATAAAATAACAACACATGGCTTATTACCTTTTAGAAAAAGAGTAACATATGTAAAATAAGTAGGGATTTTAGAATGAAAATAATAACTGGTGCACAAAGTAAGTTATTATCTTCAAATGAATTGAGAGTGAGAAAGCATTATAATAACTAATACATGAATATTTAACATTTAAAATAGTTATTAAATCAAATAGACATATAAAAACATAGAATATCAGTAACACAGACTTGCAAGATTTTTTACTCAGAATATAATCTAATTGTAATGTTCATAGATTTATAACTATTGTCATAGCTATTTGTCGGTTGATTGGATTTTATTGCTTTTTTGTAATATCATAATGGGAAAGATTTTTTATCAATGAACTAGAATATTTTCTAATTAAAGGTGACCTTACGCTTTGTCACGACCACCCCTTCTGAACATCTAGAAATAATATTTATCAAGTAGATGCATTTAACATTAAATTAGGTTGATTGTGGGTGGATGGGTGGTCTCCACCTCGCCCCTCACATAGGCATTGGGTGTCCAGGGTGGACGTGAGGTGGCAGACAGGTTGGACAGATAGCTTTCGGTTTTGGCTTGTTTTAGTCACATCAAACCTTCTAAATTTGGCAGAATTCAGGTGTTCCTTGCTTGGTTTATCGGCTGTTTATTAGTTCGAAACTTCTGGAGTTGGTTTAGTGGCATGGTGGGCTCAGTTCCCACGGCACCGCCTGGGTGACACGTCGGGCACGGCTACCCTTGTTCTGTTCGCGGACGTGCCGAGTGGAAATTGCCATTAATTGCATTGATTATGGTTCTAAGTTGGATGGCTGGTGACTGTATTTCTACTTATGCCAAGGACAGTTTTGCTTCACCGTAATTCTGTTCCGTATGCAATGTCTGATGGATCATTATTCGGGGTTTTTATTAAGTTTATGAAGTTCGTTCCTAAGCATGGGTTCTGCATTTTGGTTTTTGCCTTTGTGTTTTTGTTGCAGGGTGCGACTGGCAAATTCCTGACAATGGAGAGACAGTCGAAGTTGAAGTTTACCATTCTCATCTCGGCGGAAGGGCTGGATTCCTTCGGTGTTGATACTCCTGTTTCATTAATGGCTACGGAGAGGCAAATTGCCTTTCGTGAGGTCACGGACCAGCGACTAAAGCGCATCTTGCTCATGGATGATCCAGTGTCGGTTGCTGCTGTGAAGATGGTCCTTGGTAAAGGACACTTAGAAAGGAAAGAATTCACCCACGACAATGCTCAAATTTCATCTCGATTTCTCGCTGTGCTCCTGGATCTTGATACCCCGAAGATAGTGGCCATGGAATTGATGGTGTGAATGTTCCAGGAAGACTTGCTTGGCGGCCTCGAAATGACTTTGAAGGCGGCTTTTATTGGTAAGGGTATCCCGCGTCCTACAGACCTAGCTTCCCTATGGGAATCTGATGAAGCGGTCAAGGCTTATCCTTTTCTTCTAGATCTCAAAGGACCCGCATTATCACGGAACCGAAAGCTTGCAGATGTGGCAGTGGAGTTTCTGAAATGAAAATTGAAGATAGTGCCGATGGATGGAATGGAATGGCTGGAAGGTTTCATTTGTTTTGCAGAGGTAAACGGTTTCTGGTGAATTAGTGAGGTATTTGTTGTTGCCCATCTAGTTTCTGCTAGCTCTTGTCTTGGTATTCTCTGTATCTTCGAACTTGAGCTATGGTTTTTTGGCTGTTGTGGAGGTTAGGCCTATGTTTTATCTCCTTCATTTCGTTACTTTTCCTGTTTTGGAACTGTATGGAGTTCATCCTTGTTAGCTCCTTTTTGGCTGTCTGATGGTTATCACTGAAATATTTCCTGCCTAGCAGACGACTGTAAATTTCTTTAAATATCTATAAAAATATCACCTTACGGATCAAAAAAAACATTAAATTAGGTTGATTATTTTATTGTTTGCAAATTTTATAATGTTTAATCAAATTAATTAAATAATGAAATAAACGCGTAAAAGGATAAAAGAGTAATTTTAGTTCAATGAAAAGTTTCAATATGCAATTAAATGATAAGTATTGTTATTTAGAGTAATCATTTTGATTGTAATTGAATGTTATTGCAATACTATTTGTTTCGAATAAATATTTAATTGCAATTATAATGGCTTATTTAATTATTTTTGGGGAAAATTGCTCAATTGTAATTAAAATAGGAATTACTTAATAGCATTATTGGGGATAAATATGGAGCATGAAATAAATTTTAATTATTCACTATTTTCAAGATTAGGTCTCGGGAATTAAAGTAAAAACTTAAAAAAAAATAAAAAAATATTTACATCTTATATGCGTGTGTCGAGAAATGTTTATTTTATATCTGTGTGGTGCCTAGGTGGCAAAACAACTTTTAACCAAAAATGTTTTAAATTGAAACCAAAGAAATAAAACCAAATGAAAAAGAATGAGCAATTCCAAAATAACAGTTTTCCAAGTGCCTTGTCAGCGCTTCCACGATTTGCATGCTTGTGTGTCGTGGCAGCATGTTGGTGAAGGGTGTGAAATCTGGCTTTACACTTGCCAGTTGCATTTGGTTTAAAAAAATTATTTGAAGGAGAAAATGGTGTCTCCATGTAGCTGTGGAGAGAAAAGAATGGCTGCATCGATTACTTCTTTTCTCATGAGAAAAGGCGGAGCCATTGACATTGCAAAGCAAAGCTAAGCTGCTCAGCTCTCCAGAAGAGAAAGAAAGGAACAGCATAATTTCAAGAACCATAATGGGAGCCATGCATCATTGACAGATTCACAAACAAAGGGCTGCCAAGAAGTGGGAATCGGAGGTACAGTGAATCCAGCACGGGGGAAAGAGGAGGAAAAACAAGAGAGAAAAGGGAAAATAAGGAGAAGGAATTCTACAAGAAGCGAATTCCAGGTTTTTAAAATCCTTCTTCCTTTTCATTTTAATTCAAATGTGTGATCAAATTGCTGTGTTTGGGAAAAGTGGAACTCCTCTATTAAATTTTCCCCAATTGATTGAGTTTATCTCTGAAATTTTCAGCCAATGTTGTACATAGCGGAATCTTTATGACCTCCTATGATATTTATACTTTTATATAAATTTGTGTATATATATATATTGTATTATTCTTGCTCTAATTTGAATCTTTGTTAAAAAAAAAATTACTTTTAAAAGAAAATTTGGAACAGTTGTTAGCTGGTGCTGCAAATCAAAGTATTATGTATATTAAAACTATATCGTAATATGGGCGAATGTTATTATACAGCCGAATTCGAGGTTAAAACCTCTGTATATTTTTTATTGATAAATATGTAATTATTATTCATGTTGGTAATTATTTTTATTTGGGTAATCAGCCACAGCTGAACCCCTATGGGTGGTTGCGCTCTGTGGAAGCAGTGCCCTCCACAGGTAGCGCCTCCCCAATAGGGAGGCTGCCAACAGATTTTTGCTGAGGTTAATAGCATATTATTGCTGAGGTTAAATAATCTCTTTGATTCCATTGTCAACCTATCTCAACTGTAGTGCTTGAACATAACATGAAGTTTAACAATTTAAATACCTTCCTTGAGTCTTCTGACAATTTATCGTAGTTGCAACACTTGAAATAGAAATGCTTTGGAAAAAAATTGAATCCTTTCAATGGTATAAACTTCGTAAACAATTTATTTGATCTCTTCCTTCCATTCTGATTATTATATGTGCATTCCACCTATTTATGTTTTATTTAATTGCTTGGATATATATATATATATATATATGAATGTTTATATATATTTTTCTGTGTATATTTTTTGAATATAAAATAAAATATGCTGCCAATATACATTTATATATATAAATGTAACGTTTTGGCTTCAAAAGCATTCTTCAGAAAATCGATAATTAGATACATGTGTATATATATATATATATATATATACACATATGTTTAAAATATATACATCATTTTGTTTATAAGGTTGTAGAAAGATTGCAATGTAGCTACTTCTAGAATGAGGAAACTTAAGCTGTAAATATAATTCCCTATACTTCTTATATATATATAATGACCACAAATACATTATGTATGAAAGTAAGAATATATATAAAGAAAAGAATAGATGACAGAAATCTGATTCAAAAGATTATTTTTCTATTTTAAAATGTTATATTGTTGTATCCGCCTATTTATTTCCAGAATTTTGGGTAATTATGTAATTGTTTATTTCTCCTCTTTAAATGAAAATACCCCTACTTGGATGGAATTCTTTCGTTGTTGCAAACCTGTTATCCTTTAACCTTTTAAATTGAAAAGGGTCTTATTGGAAACACATTTGAGTTTAGTTACTGACATGCATTGGAATGAAAGAAGATTGGCTAAATCCAATCGATATGAAATGTAAATTGGATGTAGAAATTTCTCATATTGACCTATCATATCTAGTAGTTATGTGAAAATGTTTAATTGTGTAATCTTGAATTACTTTAGAAGTTTGAAAGCTCTAATGATGACGTAGGAAAGATTCCAAGAAATAAATTGTCGGAGGTAGGGAGTAAAGATAAATTGTAATGTTTCCTTGATGATCATTTATCTTAAAGAATAATTATTAAATATGATTGTTTAAGTGTCTCTAACACTAGCTTACAATTAGTTATTTGCATGTATCTTTACAATTGTATGTACAAAATGTTGGAAGTTCAATTTTATATAGAAAGGAAATCATGTGTTATTTATGATAGAATATAACTTATATAGGTTGATAGTAACAAGGGGTATAGATCTAAGACCACATCATTTGAAGAAAAATTGAGGGAACTTTCTAATTATGCTTTTATTCTATATTTCAGCACTTGGAAGGAAAATTAGGAATCTTGTTTATTAAAAACATTAAATGGTGTTATATTTTTTTTTATAAAGTATTCTTATTGTCATTGATGTAAGAGTAACCCACCATGCCAATTCATCATGCATGTATCATGTGTATATTTGAGCTAACATTGTGATGAAGATTTCCTAATTCAAGAAGCATTCAAGTCAAGATCTATTGCAATCAAGAAAGGGCGTAATGCTAGAGATTCGGTGAGTTGCAACATCATAATGTGATAATTCATCATTCATTAATCTATTTCATTTAATATTTCAAGGTTTGAATACCAAAACGGGGTTTGACCAAGGCAAACCCCTATTCACTAACAATTTTCTGCAGGTCTAGGTGGTTGACACATGGATGAGCAAGTCTTCCTTGTGTTTGCATCATTAGGTTGGTCAATCATGTTGATCATGTAATTTATTTATTTTGAAGAAGAATAATTCTTATTTATACTGATAGATCACTTATCTGACCTGGTTGAAAATACTTTGATTCAGCAATGTATGTTATTCCATTTGAATTTAGTGATGAAAGGAATTTAATTACTTCTATTTTCTACACCTTTTTATAAAATTTTAATCTATTGAATTATTTTGGAAACAAAAGGATATAGTTAGTAAACGTGTTTTTCTCGATCGTTACACGCTTGTACTTGATACTAATCTGTGTTGGTGTAAATAGGTGTTTTACCTATCTAGGTCCTATTTACATGTTAAGTCCACTTAGGTCTGAGGAGGGAATTTTTCTAGTTAGTGTTACCTGTCACTAGATCCTATATTATCTTTTGGCATTTAATGTTTGTCCTAAGTCATTTAATATTTGTTGAGGTAGGTACTCATTATATAGGATTAAGAAACATGTAAATATCTTGTCTAATCTTATCTCACAACTTGCCTTTATAAGCGAGACATCATATATACATTGTTGAATATTCAATCTGGCAATAGTGCATACATATTCATAGCATGATATTTCTACCATTTCTCTCTTGTGGAAGTTATTATTATCTTGCAAGTGATCCTAGGGTGTTGAGGAGTTCACCATAAACTCCTACATGCTATCAAAGCTTCAATGTTGCAAACTTCTTCCTAGATCTGAGGGACCAATCTTGGTGTGAAATTTATTTTGGGTGTAAGTTAGGGTTTCAAGAACCTCTCAATTGAATCTAGGGTGTCAGAGAAAGTCAAGTTTTTCTTCTTTTCATCAAATTTCTTCATGTTTTGACTGATCTACAAGGGTTTCAAGGAGAGTTTTAGTTGCTAGATATTGGGAGTAGCTAATCGTTCAGAGCACTTTCATCCAAATATGACCCTTCTATTGCATCTGAAAGGCTTTAGAACCTAAGGAATGATTGTCAATTTGTTATATTTTGATACTTTTGTTCGAAGGCATCAAGAATTTTTTTTGTCTAAAGCGACTTTTTCATGTGACCATACAGATCCGTACTTGGCCATAGTGTATGCCAGATTGTACTTTGCAACAGCCACATCAATCACCTATTATTTGAGAATATTCAACAACATAATATGAGAATATTCTCATCTATGCCATCTTTGTGCAGGTCTATGTTGAATGGTACAAAAATATCTTTTTATTATGTTGTGGTACGAAGTTTAGCTATGGTACGATTGTTAGTTATATTCATTAAAAGTTTGGTTAAAAAATTATGATTTAAATTGTTGTTTGGTCATAGTGTTTGGTTTAAGCCTGACGATCTGTGGTCCTGCGAGCTATTCCATCGTGGCCCACCTTAGTGGGGGGGCTTAAAGCCCCAAGGCAACGTGGCTCCACTCATTACCCCTCAGGTGCCCCGCCCCAACAACACCACCACCACTGAGGGTGGTGGAATTTTTTTAAATAACCAAAATTTATGCATATGGTCATATGGGAGAATCGTCATCTAGCCCCCTAGGGCCCCATTTTTATCCCCTTATGCCCAAATTGGGCATTTTTTCAAAATGGCATACCTTGCAATCTAAAAAGCCATTTTTTGAAAATGAGATATTGTCAAAAAGTTGGCTTTGTCAATTTTACATTGGTGCAAGTTATTTTCAAAAATTTTGCTTTTTGGAGGTATTTATTGCTATTTGAAGTCAAATCTTCATTTTTGGCTTCTAAGCTCATAAATTTTTGCCACAGTCTTTGATTTTTGTGATTCTTGCGGTGTTGGAAAGGTATTAAAGAGATTTATCATACTATCCATGCACTTTTTCATATTTATGTCCTAGATATATTATGATTTCAATTCTTTCTTGATGGGTATCCTAGAGATTACTTAGATATTTTGACAGTTGGGAGGGTTTTGTTTTACTCATTGCACTTCATTTTATAAGTTATAGAATAATGTTTTATCTCCAGTTGATTCATTCAAATTCCAAGGTTGCTCCATTTCGAAAGTGTTCCAATGTTCCTTGGTATCAAGATTGTCGTTGCTTTATCATGATTCTAGAAGTTTGTGTCCTTGGGTGACTCTAATATGGTTTCTAGCATTAGAATTATATTTCCTTTATTTTCCTTGATTAAGGTTCTAGTGTTACTCCACTAGTGTGCTTCTAGTGTTTCTTTGCAGTAGATTATCTCATTGAGGGGGGGTTGAATGGTCTCTCTTTGTCTCTCTTATGGGGGTTATTTTCCTTGAATGACGTTTTGTCCTCTCAATATTCATGGAGAGCATTATTGTATCTTTTCTCTCTTTTGGAGAGGACTTTTGTCCCACTAGGTTTTCTCCTTTTCTCCGTTTGTGATAGATTGCATTGTATATGTACACGGGCACCTAACATGGCCTCATAGCCAAAACCCATCTTTGTGTCATTTGCATAATTACTCCCTATGTTGTACTTAACGGGGGTGTTGGTGTAAATAAGTGTTTTACCTATCTAGGTCCTATTTTCATGTTAAGTCCACTTAGGTCCTAGGAGGGAATCTTTCTAGTTAGTGTTAGTTGTCACTAGATATTATCTTATCTTTTAGAATTTAATGCTTGTGTCCTAAGTCATTTAATAATTGTTGAGGTAGTTGTCGCATTATACAAGATTAGGACACGTGTCAAGATATTGTCTAATCCTATCTCACAACTTGTCTTTATAAGCAAGGAATCATATGTATATTGTTATATTCAATTTGGAAATCTTGCATTCATAATCATAGCATGATACTTTTGTCATTTCTCTCTTGTGGAAGTTATTGTTGTCTTGCAAGTGATCCTGGGGTGTTGAGGAGTTCACCATAAACTTCTATAATTTGATGCAATTATTTCTTAGATTATCATTTGTGACAACACAATTTTTTATTGGACACTTATCATTTGTGTGTACTTATGGTTTTGTGTGGACACTTATTATTATTCCAAATCTCAATTCATATCAGAATATATTTGCATTTAATTGAAATAAAATTAATGCATTCTTTGAATAGAAGTTGTCATAAATATTTATCACAACAAATATGTAATACAAAATCATAGAACCATTGATTGTATTGATTCAGAAAGTATTATGTACAAAATGGGACACAAGAGTATTAATGAATATCACTCAAATATGTCTTAGTTAAAAGTATACATTGATGTTATGAATAAAACTTTACAATGTTTTCATGTCAGAAGTAGCTAATACTAGCTAAACCTAATTTTCCCATCCTAAAATTACACCTTGTAGCATGCCAAAAAAAAAGGCTCAGAATGCCCTTTTATAAAAAATAATGGAGCAACAAGCTTAGAGCCTGGAGCAGATTTAGATTTGAAACTTTTTCACAAATAAGACAAGAATGATACTATAAGCACTTGGGATAAGACAAAAAAACTCTTGATTGGTTCAAAAATGATCATGAAATGGTTGCAGAAGTTGCAACCGATGTAGAATATGTCACCATCTACTCATTATACTGCTCTAACTATGGGTTTTAGTCATCTTTTGTTGGCCACTTGGATTCCAAAATCTTTTAGATTTTATTTTTATAGACATATTATTTTGCATCCATAACTGTTCTAATCTCTTTAATAAAGTTATTTAAATTAAACTCTAACTTATCAATTCATCAATTGTATTATTTAACAGAGCCAAGCTTGGCTTAATGCCTAAGCAAATAAAAGAGCATATAGACAGGTTTACAGTCATAAATTTTGCCTTCCAAGATTGGAGAGGCTTGACCACTCCAAAATTGTCCAAAATCTCAGGCATCACTCGCTTTTCCATTTCTTCAAATATTTTCATTTTATTTCTCAATTGGACATCTAGCCTGGATTGAAATGTTGAAATTTCCCTAAGTAGCCCAATAGCCTCATTTGTTTTTGTAATTGCTTTGGGTGTAGAATTCCCAAATTTTGTAAATTTGACAAGTTCACCAACAATTGTTCTTAGTATCCACACACCCTAAACTGGTCTGAGGGAAGTTACCTTTTGAGTATGTTTGATTAAATCATTCTTTAAATTATTAAAAATTCCCCATACATCTTCTAACCTGTACATGATATTGGATAACTTGTAACATATGTTAGAACATAATGTAATTAGAGGTCATAGCCTTCTAACATTTATATAATATTTGAATATAAGGTTATTAAACCTTATATATTATATGTTTTATTAAGCTATCCCATTTGAAATAGTTATAGTCTAATACTATTAGATTATTAATTATTTATGAATGGTTATTTTGAATAGGTGTGACTAATACCTCTTAAGGTATTAGGCCACCCTTTCTCCTATATTTAAGGAGGTTCCATGTCATTTGAGAGGGGGAAAATTTGGAGATTGATAGTGAATTATATCATTATGAGGTATTATTGGCCATGTGGAAGTATGGAGAAGTGTACTTTAGGCTCGATCTATGTTATAATAGAAAATTATTGTAAGTGCTTTAACAAAATGATGCTTTAGGGGTTTTTTATCCGAAAGGGTTCTCCCCATGTATATCTTATCTGATGTGTATAATCTATGCTTGTATGATTCTCAATTTTTTATTTTATATCTTGTATATAATGGTTAGTATCCTAAGATCCTAATTTCTAACAAAACACTAAAGAAGGTTAGGCTATACTAATTATTTTATTGTTTATACTAGAAGACATGTTGAATTTGATGGGAAACATCTTTATGATCAATCAATACATGTATAAAGTCATTTGTGCACTGCATCTAGTGCATCATTTCAATTGTTTTAAAATCAATTTCTCAGACAAGGTTAGGAAATTCTCATTTCTTTTAGGTAATATTTGGTAGATATAATTAAAAAATTACCAATGCTTTATATTTTAGTTATATTTACATTATAGAGTTTAAGCTATTTTGATCCATCTTTTATATTTGTATATAAAATAAAATGTCTTCCCTCTTTCATGAAAAAAATAATCTTGAAATATCACTACATTTTACAAATGAATGATAAAAAAATTCTCCAAACCACTAAAAAAATGAATACATCCTCTAAATATAATTGATAAAAAGATATCTCAAATTTATCTGTAAACTAGAAATTTGACCTTCAAGGCACAAAGTTAATAGGAAATGAAGCACACAACCACTATATGCAATCCTAATTACTCAATAAGATCCAATCTATTCAATAGAAAATATGCAATAATAAGTAAAACTAGTTTTCAATCAATTGACACCTTCACCTTCACTGTATTTCCATGGATGACTTCCATTGTTCTTTCTTTGTATGCTTTGCTCTCAGTTTTGGGTATGCTTCTCTTTCGCTATAAGCTTCAACTATATTTGATGACTGCAATGATGTAAATGTCGAATTTTAAGTTTGTGGTTAGTCGTCAACGTGCAATGAAGAATTGCTTTTATAGAAAAGCTCATTTCAGATGAATTATCTGGATTCAAAGATGAAAGATCAAGATCAACGATCGAGGTCCGTTGGGAGGAAATCGATTGGAGAGTTAACTGACCTGATTGATTCAAAGGAATTGATTGGATAATTAGTGGAAATTGATTGATCAATCAATGGGATTGATTGATTGATAAATTAGTGGGATTCAATAATCAATGGAATTGATTTGTTAATCAACAAATTTGATTGAATAATCAATGGGTTTGATTAATCAATCAATAGTTTTGATTGAATATTCAATGGGTTTGATTAATCAGTCAATATGTGTGAGGATAATTAATTAAATAATGAATTAATCTTTGGAGGAACGTGGAAGTTAAGATTGAATTAATAAATAAAAGTTTATTTATTAATAGATCATGTTGAGTGAATATTGGAGAGTTAAATAATTTATTTAATTATTTAATCTAGAAGTGGGAAAGTGGTTTAATTAAATAATTTGTAACAATTATTTCATATAAAAAGGGTGTTTGATGTTAATTAAATAATTACATGATAACTATTTAATTAAAATCAAAGAATAAGTGAAGTTAGTGACATAATTAAATAAATAATGTTTATTTAGTTAATGAGGAAGAATGATGTTTAATTGGGACATTATTAAATAAATAGGATTTATTTAATTAGTCAAAAATGATGAATTTGAATTAATTAATTAAATAATGTAAAATCACTTAATTAATAGTAGAATATGAAAATTGATAATAATTAAATAATAAGGTATTATTTAATCATTTAGGAAAGAAGAGTGAAAATTAGTAAAAAAGTGTTGCTTCAATGTCAAATTTAGGGTATCTACATTTTTCCCCTCTTTGATATAATACGTTTTTATAACGTTATGCAAAGAAAATTCAAAAATTTGTGTTCAAGAGTTACCCCGGTATGCCTCGATAATGATGGGATAGGTTGATGCCCCCTCGGAAAAGTTTACAAATTTTTAAAAAAATTTAAAAAATTGGGAAATTGTTTTGACAAGTCAATTTTATAGCGTTGAATGTGTTGGTAGTAAAAGATTTTGATTTTAGCACCTCCAGAGTGTCTGTTTTTGCGTTTGAAGTTCAAAGTTGATGCATTGAGTTATAAAGGTTTCTCAAAATCCCACCCTAAAAGTCTATACATAGGCCCTAGGGGGTGTTAAAAGGCTCATTTGTGCATTTTGAGTTTAGAAGTTGAGAGCTCTAAGTGGAGATTTTGTGAAGGAGCACTTACAGAGATGTCACTTGTTCCAATAGCTATGCACCACGAATACCAAGTTCATTCCTTTTGAAGGTCAAAGGGCTCAGGGGATACGGTATCTACTCATTCCTTTCTTCATTTTTCATACAATTTTAGTAGATTTTAGGGCTCGAAGAAGAGCAAAAAAATGCAATGTTATTTTGGCACTGAATCTACTATCGTGTTCATCGCATATGTAGTCTTGTGCACCGCATGTACGAAGTGTGATGCGTTTGTAAAATAGAGCCGCAAATGTTACGTTGCTCACAATTGCTTTGTACACCACATTCATTGTGGTGTAGCACATATGTAGGATAGAATGTCGTGATTGATTTCTTGTGATGCTTTTGCATGACAATATGCCGCAATTGCTTAGCCTATTTGCAATTGCAATGTGAGTCGCATGTGTGAGCCGCATCTATATGAAAGTGTAACACATTTGACTATTAGCTAATTTGAGTCAATTTTTGATATTTTTTTCTCCGAATAAAATTTCCAATAGGTCCAATTAGGCATCTTGATTGATGTAATGTGTTTTTTGTGAGCTTAGGTGTGACTACCACCGATATATACTCGAGAGAGTCAACCTACATCTTTCAGATTGTGAGATCGTCTAGGAGATGAGGAAAGGGATATATTGCATGCACTGGGGTTATACCATGTTACTTTCATGCCCATCATTCGGGCTAATTGAGGTCTTCTTACTCCTTTAATGGAGTGATGGCACTTTGAGACCAGTTCATTCCATTTACGCACATGAGAGGCCACTGTGACATTGGAGGACATTGGGCGTATTCTTCATCTTCCCATTTATGGTGAGTGTGTTGTTTATGATCTTGATTGTGGGTTGGTTGCCTTGTAGAGAACCTTTGTTGCTGACAATCTATCTCTCGGGATCGAAGATTATGAGTCTGATGGGATACCCTAGCTGACAGGTAGGACAGGCTCATAGTTGTTAACTGCACTATGATTGGCAATGTCATTCTTGATCGTTGAGGCCATGGATTCCCTATCAGATGGGGTGAAATGCTTGAGGGCATGATGGAGTAGGCCACTATTTATGCTTGGGGTCCTTGTTTATTGGCCATGCTTCACTTCTAGCTTCATGATGTGGCGTACCGAGATGCTCAATCTATCAGTTGCGGTACTACATTGCTTATGGTTTGGGCTTGGGAGCACATAGCTATCTTTAGGCTACCGGTAGATAGATACCTAGCACCACGACTACCATATGTATATATCTATGGAGGTATTGTCACACATATATGAGTTGGTGACATAGGGTATTGGTGACATCGTATTGATACCCTTGATGCTTTCACATGGAGGTCGTAAGGGATTTCCCAATGTGGGATGATGATGCAGAGCATTTGTCATATTGTCAGCAGACTAGATTTTTGATTGGTCATACTGTATAGACCCAACATATTATTGAGAGACATCTTCTAAAGCGTGCGTTATGACAGTTCAGAGAGCAGCAAGGAGTCCCTATTGGTATAGCAGAGTATGCTTGCTACTCTTGAGAGGTTCCTGTGTAGATAGATTGACTTCAACCAATTGAGTGATGTGCCCTTGCTGAGTTAGCTAATGCAGGTACTACAACAAAGTTTGATATGTGGTGGGCCCAGCATAGGCCCATTCCTTTTACAAATCTAAATCACCCTGCTCTTGTTGAGAGGTTAGACAGAGGTCTTCAGGGGAGATTCTAGGGGAGAGGACGGGAGAGAGGTGACGATGGTGGTCGGAGTGGTCAAGGTGATGGTGGTGATGATGGGGGTGGTGGAGGTCAAGGTGGAGATGGTGGGAGGGGAGATTGCAGTAGGGGTGGTGACAGAGGCCGAAGAGATAGAAGTGGGCTTCCACCTCAGGCATCGAGGTGGGATCAACCAAGGGATGATTCTCCTCACCAAGAGGAGGGTTTCATAGTCATACAGGTGGAGGTAGATTCCCCTCCTTGCTAGGAGGAGTGTGTGATAGCAGGCCAGGTGCAGGTAGAGGTTGCTCCTCATCAGGAGTTGGTGCAGAGAGAGAAACAGCTAGGTTACGATGTCGATATCAACAAGGCTATCGAGGTGGAGGAATTGAGGAGGGAGGCAAAGGAGGAGGAGGCTACCCATGAGGTAGCCATTGAGGAGGGATTGGAGGATATGCCCATCCTTGATGTTATTGAGGAGGATGTGGAGGAGAGACTATAGGATCCCTAGGTAGCAGCATTGTAGGTGCAACTTCAATTTGCTTTAGCTTAGATACAGGGTCTACAAGGGTAGGTAGCTTAGTTGATGGCTGAGTGAGATATGGAAATCATTAGAGCGCAACAAGCTGATCAGAGAGTTATTGATTAAATATTGATACAGTCAATGGAGGCACCACAAATTTAGCTAAAACACTACATACATACAGCAAGGTTGAGAAGTACTACAAATATCTTTATGAGAGGGCAGTACCACTAGTGGAGAGGGCGCCCAATTTTGCAAAATCAGAGTAGATCGCACTCAGGGAGGTCGCGAAGCACTGGAGGGGTGTCGCAACCTAGGGCATCTCCCTATCATTTAGGTCAGCATTCACACATGGATCGATCATGGGCATCAGGATCAGGTCATAGAGAGGAGAGGCCTCCATCTAGTGACAAGGGTAGCATAGGCTAGGCCTGTTTGTATATATAGACATGTATATTTTTTATCAATCCTGTGAGCTCCACATTTTTTATAGTCATTCGATATTGTACTATGACATATTTTAGATATATATGAGATACATCATTTTTTGGAGGCGATTATATGATGTGTTATTTGTTCTATATGATGGATTTTTTATGGATACATATGATGTTTATGTATGATTTTATTATGGATGGATGCACATGATATATGATTTATGGTTACATGCATGATATGATGCATGGATATTTACTGCTAATGATCTATGATGTGATGTATGGGATATTTAATGCTTATGATCTATGATGTGATGTATGGATACTTAATGCTTATGTGTTCTAGATGATGATGACATTATATGTTTAAAACATGTTATGTCATATACGATACAATGCCACATAGATGATGACATTATATGTTTAAAATATGTTATGTCATATGGATGATGATGATTCTAAAATGTGATACAATATTATCTATCTTTTTGTATTTTTATTATGCAGTATGTATGACCTATATGCATGTGATATATTATGATGCTCTAACATGATTATGGATGCAAGATGATGCAACTCATATATTTGTTTTTGTGTCATAACTCACCATTGAGAAATGCAGGATTTGTTAGAACTATTAGTGCGAAGAAAAGAAGTAGTTAGTAAGGAATGAAGAAACATTTAGATAGATCGTTCATCCAACTTTAAGATTGATGTAATGATTGATATTACTTTGAGCTTTCAGTAGTGCATGTTTTATCATCATAGAGCACTTTTGTGTTTATGAAACAAGCAGATGTATGCACACCTAAGCATGAATATATGGACAAGTGGATAGTGTACACCAAGTTGAGACAAACCTTGGTGACATTTAGTAACCATTTGTCAAAGATTAGAACACATTAGACAAGGAGTGTCTTGAATTATATTAGTGACAATATAACCTTGTAGGAACATGTGAGGAAATTACTATAAAGCATGTTAACCCTGATGCAAGAAAGCGTTAGCTGACCTTTGACTTTCATAGGATGTTTTGATTATGCTAGATAGAATCTCAACCACACACAAGGACCTTAGTTGCCCCAATCATGTTACCAAGACAAACTGCAGATAGAAATCAACAAAAAGAAATATCATCATCCATCATTGTTGCTCTAATCACTTGTGGATATCATCAAGCAACTTAGTATTACGACATAAGATAAATCAAATAGGATGAGACTAATATTAGACCAAATGGGTCAATCAACTATGTAGGTCTTTTTTGTTTACTGGCAGGTGTTTGATATGTTTTCAAAATATTGTGTCCATTTTAAGGAGTAAGACATTTCGTGTAAGACGCTTGGTCTAGTTTTGATAATGAAAAATCCTAGAAGACAAATGATTTTTGATAAGATAGGTAAAATTTGTAAACAATTGATCAACCTAGTTGAGAACTAGTTTGGGTAGTTTCATCTTTTGTTTTATGATTTTTTAAGATCAGTTCATGTGTAGGATATCTTGTTTGTGTCAACCATGTTCATTCTCTACAAGGGGTAGTTTTATTATGGAATTTTGGATTATGATGCAATTTTTTATTGTAATGGACCCTAAGGGGACTGACCTAATGCCTCAGGGGCTCATCAATGATGGACTTGCCTACGTGACAACGCAGAGACAACATAGTTCGACTGACCATGACAGACCCTAAAGGACAAACCTAATGCCTCAAGGGCTCGTCAGTGACTCACCTTACCTATGTACACATGCAAAGGAAATGTAGTTTGATACCATGAACTAACATCATTTTTGAATTTTTTACTGTTTTATGATTGTTTTTGGAAATTTCAAAGCATGTTTGAAGGTTTTTTGGATTTTTGCTCAATTTTCAATGTTTTGTATTTTTGTGATAATGTCCTCAGATACCATGTGTAAGATCCTTTTGAAACCCATAGGTCAAGGATTGCCCCTAGTCTGGAACAGGACTAGTTATTATAAAGGGATGGATGTGATAAGCAGTTTGATGCTAAATGTTTAATCAGTCTCAGACCATGATAGGAGTGAGAAAGCTTTTATTATGAAAGAGCATGTGTTCAGGTTATTATGGACAAAATTGGATAGAGTAATGATAGATGGTAGAGCGGATTATTTTTCACCATGGCGCTTATTTTCCAGGTTTTCACCATGGTACTTATCCAAAGCACCACCAAAATGGTTTTCACTATAGATGGATTATTTTTATCTCTTTTCTTTTCTATTTTCCATTTATTTTTTATTTTTTGATACAATGGAATCTCTAGAGGTCATGTATAGTACTTCTGAAGGTGCATGCTATTGATAGGATCAGATAGCGGTTCACCCTTAGGAGTAGCCAGTTGATAGGCACCAGATTCGTATGTTGTAGTGATGATATAAGGACCCAACCAGTTAAGCCTAAACTTGCATTTTTTTCTCTCTTGTTGGTTCTTAGGATTCTCTTTCTAGACTAGATCACCAATTTTGAAGTATCAAAACTTGACTCGCTTGTTGTAGCTACATCGGAAGTGATTCTGATATGCCTGCAAGTGGACCAACATAGTTTGTCTTCTATCGTCCAATAGTTCTAGCTCGTTTAACCTGGAGATTCAATAATCTTCATCATTAATGAAATTTTGCATGGAAACTCTTAAGGATGGGATCTCGACCTCAATTGGTAAGATGGATTAGGAACTGTAGACAAGGGAATAAGGTGTGGTAATACTAGGAGTACGAATGCTCGTACGATAAGCCCATAAGGCCGGATTCAGTTGTATATGTCAGTCTCAACCAACATCATTGGCAATCTTTCTTAGGATTTTCACAATGGTTTTATTAGATGCCTCCGCTTGGCCATTACCCCGGGGATAATATGGAGTGGTGAAGTGGTGTTGGATGTGGTATCTTTCACATAATTCCTTAACGTCTTAGTTTTTGAAGGGACATCTATTATCTATTACTATGGATAAAGGAACACCATACCAGCATATGATATAGTTCAATATGAACTTTGAAATTTTTTTACCAGTGATATACGTCATCGATATGGCTGCAATCCATTTAGTGAAATAAAATGTTGCAACGATAATGAACTTGTGCCCATTGGCAGATGTAGGTTGAATCTTCCGGACAAGGTCAAGTCCCCATTGGGATAAAGGACAAGGTGAGGTAAATGGATGGAGTCCCTATTCTGGTGCATGTACTAGGTCACCATGGATTTGACATTGTTGACATTTCTTTATGAAGTGATATAAATCACCTTCCATTGTTGGCCAATAGTACCATGTTCTTAGAAGCTTCTTGGCTAGGATAGGACCACTAGAGTGAGCCCCACATATACCCTCATGTATTTATTGTAAATCCATCCTCGATTCCTCTGCGTCGAGACATCTAAGGAGGGTGGTATCTAGGCTATGATGGTAAAAGGTATTTGCGATGATAACGTACTTAGTCGCTCGTCGAATAAAGAGTTTTTGTTGGTTGTTGGACAAGTTGGGAGGTAGGATTTGGGCATGAAGGTAGTCGTGTATATCCTTATACCAGGGTAAATTGGGACCAACAATATCATAGACGAGCTCAGATTCATAGACATTGAACATAGGGATCAACAGTTGTTCCATTAAGAACTCACACTAATGTACATTATTAAGAATGTCCAAGAGAGACCCAATGGTGGCCATTGCATCCACTGCCTTATTCTACACTCTTGGGATCTGTGTAAATAGAATGGTGTCGACGTATTCTTTGAGGTTGTCCACCATTTTCTTATATGGTACTAGTTTTTCATCCTTAGTCTCATATTCGTCATTGACTTGTCAGAACGCTAACTGAGAGTCAACATATACCTGCAGGTCTTTGAGTTTCCATCTAATTGCTTCCCTCAGACCTATGAGTAGTGCTTCGTATTCCGCTATGTTGTTTATGAAATAAATGTGATCATATATGATTTAGGGTTAGTGTCCCCTTGTGGTTTAATGAACAAGATACCAACTCTTGAACAATGATTTGTGTACGATCCATCAAAGTGCATTTTCCACTTTGTAGATGTATCTAGCTTGAAGATTGCCTAGTTCAGGAATTCAGATACAAGAGGTATGAATGCCTATGTAGGAGCATCTGCTAACTGATTAGAAATAACTTTCCCTTTAATCGCTTTCCTTTCCACATATTCAATTTTGAACTCGCTGAGGAGCATTACCCATTTTTCTAGTCTACCTGTTAGTGTGGCCTTGTTGAGTAAGTAATTTAGTGGATCAATTTTGGCTATCAACTGTCTATAGATTTAACATGTAGTGTCATAGTTTATGTGTAGCAAAGACTACACCAAGACATGCTCGCTCAATGGGAGTATAATTGATTTCATACCCTACAAGGGTATGACTGATGTAATATACTGTGCATTCCCTCCCATCCTCATCATTTTGTGCTAGGAGAGCTCCTAGTGTCAATGATGTTGTTGATACACATAAAATAAGTGGTTTCCCATTGATACACGATCTTAGTACCAGTGGCGATAGTAGATATTCATTGATCTGTTAAAACACCTATTGACAAGAATCAGTCCATTTGAATGGGACATCCTTGCATAGGAGATATTGAAAAGGGTGGCACTTGTCTGCTAGTTGTGCTATAAACCTATAGATAGATTTTAGTTTTCCCTGTAGGCTCCTTAACTGAGTTAGGGTGGAAGGTGGTGGCATGTCAATAATGGCTTTCACCTTTTCAAGATAAACCTCTATCCTTTGTGTGAAACAATGTATCTAAGGAGCTTCCCAGAGGTCACCCCAAAGACACATTTCTTCGGGTTCAATTGAACCTTATATTCTTCCAACCTTGTAAAAATTTTGTCCTGTACTACTAAGTGATCTTCCCTTGTGAGGGATTTTTCTAGGAGGTCTTCCATATAGTCCTCCATTAGTTTATGCCTCATGTCATGGAAGATTGTAGTCATTGCCCTTTGATAAGTAGCTCCAACATTTTTAAGACCAAAGGGCATAATGTTCCAAAAATATGTGCCCCAAGCACAAGTGAAAGTTGTCTTGTGCTAATCTTCTATTGCAATTCTAATTTGATTATACCTAGAGAAACCATCCATCAGTGATAGCATCTCGTATCTTGCTGTAAGATCCATGATCATGTCTATATTGGGTAACGAGAAATCGTCCTTTGGACAAGCCTTGTTCAGATCTCTGAAGTTAGTGCAAATACAGATGCCCCCAATCGGCTTGGTAACTGGCACCAGATTTGAAATCCAATTTGCATAATTGATGGGTCTTATGAACCCAACATCCAACAGTTTTTTTTTATCTCCGCTTTAACTAGTAAGGCAATTTGCGGGTGCATCTTCCTCAACTTCTGCTTAAAAGGTTAGCATTAGGAAGGAGAGGTAGGTGATGGAGGACTAATTCAAGGTCTAGTCCCGACATGTCCACATAGGACCACACAAAGTTGATTTTCCTTTTTGAGAAAAAGTTGGTTAATTTTGGATTCTCTGCATCTGGTAGGGATGCTACAAAGTGTATGATTTTTGGATCTTTCGTTGTGTTGATGTTGACCTCTTGTGACTTCTCGACCAACCTTGGGGATTTCTCTTGATTTGTGGGGAGTGCATCCAACCTTCTATCCTTAGGTACCTCAAAGAGGTTTTTACCTTCGAATACGTCCTTTTTCTTATTTTTTGTTGTTTGTAGGCATCTTTCGATTTTCACCCACGATCTTGTTTTTCTTTATTTCTTTTGTTTTGCGACTGGGAGGAGGAGCCGACTCCCCATAGTATGCAACCATGTCAAGATCAATGGTGAATCCAGCCTTGTGATCCCCACTTGGTATTTTGTCTTTAAGTCCCATATACTCAACAATTGCTTCATCATTTTCAAATAGGTCTAAGCTTGGTGGACCTTGTTGGTCCCAATTGATTAGTTGTGGGTGAAGCAACGACGTGTTATAATTAGTATCAACAAATCTGAAGGATGAGGTAGATAGGGTGAAGATGGAGGAATTGTTTGGATCCCAAAAGGTATCGATCTAGGAATGGTCATTCATATATTTGTTTTGAGGGAAGGATTGGCCAAGCTCCTGAAAGGTTTCAACTAGGTCATAGTCGCTAGAGGATTTCTTGGAACCCCATTCCCATTCATTAGAGTATGTTTCGATATGGTAATCCTTAGATGTCTCAACAATGTCAAAAACGTTGATGACTTTCTTTCAAAATATTGTGGCGCTAGGAGCTTTCACTTTTAGAGGTTGATACCCCAACCCTTTGTTGCACGATCGTTTGCTTGCTAGGATAGGTTCCATCACACCTTATTTTTGTAGTCCAAGGCCACTATGACCATCTTAGCCTTTTTGTTTCATTATGTCAAACCCCTTCCCATATTTATCAGCAGGTAGATCCACATGTATATCATCCTCTTCATCTCTATGTATCCATTTAGAGAGGTCTTCCTCAATATATTCCTTTCCCAATTTGCCCCACTTAGTGAAGGTCGTGGGTGGGTGATATTGAATTGTCACCTTGGGATTTTTCTTGATGTGATGGGGTTTGCCATAATGTTTCGGTGCAAATGGTAATTTCCCCACTTAGAACAAACTTTCAATATTGTATTCTCCAACTCCATCGCCCTAGACCTGGACCTTGGTATCAGGGAATTTTGTTGGTAATGGCAAGGCTTTTGATAAAGAAGTTGGGTCAATGTATTGTGATGAGGAAGGGGTAGATGAGCTCTATCGATGGCTAGGTACCTGGTTCTCAGGTGTTCCTCTCAAGTTATTGCCATATTGCAAGGGGTCAAGATCACCGGAAATAGTGATCTCTACACCGTTATAGGGGAACTTTAGAAATTGATGGTATGTGGAAGGGACAACCTTCATGGAGTGAATCCATGGGCGTCCAAGCAAAAGGTTGTAGGGTAGGTCCAGATCCAAATACTGACATACTATGTTTGGTATAGTAGGACCCACTCTGATTGGTAGCACGATGATGCCCTTGGAGGAGCATTCCATATCATCATACCCATGTATTACAATCCTCTTTGACTCGTCTATACAAGCCTCTAAGAATCCCATGGTAGTTACTAGTTTCAACGTGCATATATTCAACCTCGCTCCACCATCTATTAGAACTCATTTGATTTTGTGTTTGTTAATGTATACTTCGAGATGTAATGGTTCATTGTGATTCTGTTTCTGTGAAGTACAATCGTGTTCAATGAAGGTTATGTGTTGGTTGGTAGCTAAGAACCCTACCATGGCCTGAAATTGATTCACATTTAAGTCTATCGGGACAAATGAATCCTATAATGCCTTATCTATAATAGCCTTGTGCTCGAGAGAGGTGCGTAGCAACTCAAGAATGGAGATTTGACTTGGGGTCTTTCCTAGATGATCAAGCAAGTTGTATTCATGTGTTGGTCGTGGTTTGGAAGGGGCTCCTTGCAGAGTCACCTTCAATCGTCTAGTGGCAACCACACATTCAAAAAAAAAAAAAAATTGATTGTGACGATGGATGCATTATGGTTCAACGATGATTGGATATGATTCATTGTGTACTCATAGGTGACACTAGTATAATTGGCATCAACTTTTCCGCCTAGTCCGAAACTTGAGGCTTTTCCCTTCCCATGGTTTTGTAAAGGGTCCTTGAAGATCGTGTGATCTTTGTTAGAGATTTTTGGTTGGTTATCTATTTCAATATTACTTTGCTCTATGTGATCTTGTATAAGATTCTTTAATTGGAAGCAGGCAGACATCTTATGTCCTTTAGTTCTGTGATATTCACATACATCATTATCGTTCCACCAGGTTGGTTTGAATGGACCTGGCTCATAATGTCTGATCTCAAGTAATTGGATGACATTATTTTGGAGCAATTTCTTCAAAATTGCCTCAATTGGTTACCCTAAGGGAGTATACTTTCGTCTCAATTGAGGGGTCCTAGGAGGACCACATGGTGTGTTATTTTGAGCCACATTAGTAGTTTGTTCCTGCTTCTATGGAGTTTTATTGGAATTCATCGCTATGGGTCCTTTCAGATTTAGCACAGGATGAGGTTTATTTATGAGCTTTGTGTCTACAACACCATCATTTATCACTTTTTTTGTTTTGTGACCAAAATTTGTTCTCATTTGGTTTCAAACTATGAGAAGAGTAATTGTTATTCTCCTTAAAGATTCTCACAAGCCCTTTTGCGATGAGGGCTTTCTCAATGGATAATCCCTTTTGTATCACATCATCAAATGTGTTGGAGCAATGGATTCGTAAGTGGAATAAGACCTCCTTGTTGAGGTTCTCCACAAAGATCTGGACCAGTTGCTTCTCTGGTATATGGCAGGCACACTTACTAGCTAGGCTTCACCATCTTTGTAAGAATGACGCGAAGGTCTCGCCATCTTTTTGTTTTTCCTCGCACAAATGGGTAATATTGACATCAGTTGATATGTTGTATGAAAAATGTGCAATGAATTTGTCCATAAGTTCACTCCAAGTTTGTATACCTGAAGGTAAGTGTGTAAACCATTCGAGGACTTGTCCTCCCAGACTCCGTGGAAAAAGTCTCATGAGATATGTATGCTCATGTGCCACGTCTAAGGATGCAATGTGGAACTCCCATATGTGTTCAATGGGGTCACCCTTTCCCTTGTATTTATCAAATTTTGGAACAATAAAGTTTGTGGGAAAGGGAGGCATGTGAATTCTCCTATCAAAGGGGTAAGAACATAGGTCCTCCATCGAGTATGCTTTTCGACTCCCAGTTACATGCATATTAGTCATCTGATTTTGTAATGTTTGTAACTACTGAGCTATTAGGTCCATGGGCAATGGTGCCACTAGGACTGAGGTGGGTGTGATGTATTGTGAGGAACCTTGCAAGGGGTTCCCAAATGGTTTTGATGTTGTATTGCGGATTAAATCCATGCATATTTTGATGTTGTATTGTGGATTAAATCCATGCATATTTTGATGTTGATGCATGGGTGGAATGTGGTGGTGATATTGTGAGGTGTATGTAGGATTTTGGGTAAATGATGATGGTGGTGGAGGAACGTTAACACCAACTGTGAACGATGTACCATGTGGAGATAATGAAGGATTGTAACCAATTTCCATGTGTAGGAAAAAAAATCATGTTGCCCTACTTGCTAGCACAAACCCAATTAAAAATAGGACTGGTATATTTGTCTAATAAGTACTTCCTATGTTTTTGTGTGTTAAGTGCTTGATCACCCCCATCCCCCTTGAAGCTATTTGATCAACTACCCTCTTCCATGAACGTAGATTCATGGTATGAATAGAAAAACTTATGTCTATCAGTCATAGCTATAATTAATTATCCGGTCAAATAAGACGATTAGGTAAATAAAGGAGATTAAGTGCTAAAATATTAAGCATAACAGCAGATGCTAGGAAATATGTCAATGGGTTGGAATTGTTTCCATGGACACGAAGTGGAAGCAATTATCTTGATAGAACACTTTGAAATTAAGTGCCAAAACGTTAAGCATAACAGCAGATGCTAGGAAATATGTTAGGTTGGAATTGTTTCCCTTGACTCTAAGTGGAAGCAATTACCTTGATTGAACACTTTGAAATTCAGTATATGCCCTAAAGCTATACTTTTTTGTTTTGTGATTACCAAGTAATACCTAGAAAGCACAGGCTTTGAGTAACAATCACAAGTTATTTCAGTAACAATCACAGGTTATTTCAGCAACAATCACAAGTTAAGTGTATTTTACTGCAAAATATGTATTTGTAGACTTCAGTCTGGTGACTCTTCCAGGAACCTAACACTATGATTGTTACTAGATACTGGCCTGCAAAAATTAATGCCGTTAAAACTGAGTAGGCAAAGATAATCAACTGTGCTCCCATTGAAAGTATTCAAATGTAGATAATTTCAATACAAGGGTCCTAACTCAGATAGAGTAAACCATACCAACTTTCATAAGTGCAGCATGTGGCACACCCAATGCCAACGAAGACTCCCTACAATTCTTTATGAGAAAGTTGTACACAAAATTAATGGCAATCATCTTGAGAAAACTAGAATCTTTTCTTGCTTGCACATCAGAATGGGCCAGTATAAAGGCAGTTCCAGATTCCTTTGCGTCCAAAAGTTCTTCTAGCTCATCTCTTACCGCATGATCTGGTTCAGGGCTGCTAGGCAATACAAATCTGACTTTCCTTCTCCGAGCTTGATAAAGAGAAACGGGTTCTATTTCTTGGATGCTTTGAATAGTTGGTGTTGACCTAACATATGAAACTGTAGCAGAATGTAAGCTTTCTATTGAATCACAGCTTGCGGCGGCAGCAATGCCATTCCCAGACCGTAAAGGTGTGCCCATAACAGTCATCTTTTCTTCTGTTGAACTGTCGGAAAAACTATGCCCTGAACAAATGAACTCACCAAGGTTACAGATAAGTTGATCTTCAAAATCATCACAGTCCCTCCGATTATCACGATATCCATATCTAACAATACATCTGTATAACCTCAACTCTTTTGGCCCAACCCGCCCAATAAGATACCGTTCCTCTGTTGGAACATATGGTACTGGCACTGACTTGATACATACAAAGACAAGAACCTGATGGAATGCTGAAAGATTTGTTACAAAGTGTGAAAAAATTGCAGGTATTCCACTGACAAGTTCTGTGTACATAAGTCCTATTCCACGAACACGTACCACCTCTAGACTGGGACTAAGACTTGCAATCCAATTTATGGAGACCTTATTCTGCAAATCAAGTTCATACTTCTTGAGGGTTCCATAGTGCCATGCATACATAATCATCATGAGGATCAAAGATAAAACCAGGGGTACCCAAGCCCCCTCTTTAAATTTTACAAGAGAGGCTGAAAAGTACAGGGATTCAATGAATCCAAAGAAAACAAGAAAGCATAATGCTAACAGGAAACTCCTGTGCCAGCACAATATTATTATCAATGACATGAAAAAGGTTGTGACCAGCATAACAGTGATGACTGCCAAGCCTGCACACAAGGGATTGTATGGACATCACAAACTCGAAGAGCCCAAATACTTTTCACACCACAAAATCATTAACTTCCCATAAGTGCAAAAAAAATATAGAGCAAACAGAAGTGGTTAAAGAATAAAAAAGGAACATACCAGATGCATTTCCCAAGGACTTGACATCCCTGAATCCGAAAGTTACAGCAACAGATAGAATCATTAGAATCCAGTTGATTTCAGGAATATAAACTCTCCCGTGTATTTTATCTGATGTGTGCACCACTTTCACTCTAGGAAAATAACCAAGTGCCAAAGCTTGATTAATGATTGAAAATGTGCCTGTAATCATTGCTTGGCTTGCAACTGCTGATGCAATTACAGCTACTCCTATTATAGGTGCTCTTACACGTTCTGCAAAGGTAAATTGAGTATATTGATATAGACTGGTTAAAAAACTAGTTAGAAAAGCACGCGGGGGAGCACAAAGCTGATTTGTATTATAGGTATTTCACATTAAAGCATTACCTGGCACGGACATGTAAAACCCAATAGGGCTATTTTTATCAGGTCCGTGATGCTGTGATATGTAAGCTGCTTGACCCATGTAAACTAGAATTAGAGAAGGATAGATCATAAAAGTGAAAGCCATCTGCAGCAAAATGAAGAGACTCTGATGTCACTACTACAGCTCTAGTCACTTGTGTTGACAGAAGAATATAGAAGAAAATAAAATTTTGAATCTCAAAAATTAAATGAGAGGCTCTTATATTGGAGATTGAATTTGTCCTATACCTGGATTGATAGCTGAGAAAAGTGCCCTAAATCTGCAAACATTGCCTCTGAACCTGACAAAACAGACATATTCTTTTACAACCCCAATATAACATTACCTACAGTTATGCAGGAATGGCAACTCACCTGTGATACATAGCAGAACACCAGCCAAAGATTTCCACCCTCTAGCTCGGGTCTTCCTCATAAATGTGTACATGGTATATGGAGAAAGTGCTCTATAAATATGTCGGTTATAGTGAAATATATTATATAGACCTAGTGAACTCATGCATATAAGCCAGCTCAAAACAATTGGTGCAAACATGAAGCCTAGCCGATGAGTGCCATAGTGTTGTAGTGCAAACAGACACACCAATATAAAACATGAAATAGGAGCCAACACATCTGCAAACAAAAATCATTTGAAATAAGCCTTAGATATATTAAGTTTAAGGTATCAATTCCAATTAAGCCAATATTCTATTAGATAATAATAAATTAAAATAATAGCAATTTAGATCATAGTAATTTAAAAAATCACTTCTTGACAGAAGCATGTGACAGATTTAAAAAAATTATAAATTGACATACATAATGATAGACACTTTTATCTTTCTCATTATAATGTTATTGTTGGCCATTTGAAGCACATTGTTCTATGAAACACTGCAGCATTGCATTTGCTTTATCAATTTTATTTACTGCATAAATGGAGACAGCATCTGATATTTAAGTCCATCCTAAGCTCTTTTCTAATTGCCTATTCCTTGAAAATTCAGTTGTGTCTTTATGCCTGAAAGATGGCTTTAATGCAGGATGCTTGAATTTGGCAGCTATCTACTTAAGAAATGGATTAAAACTTAATTAAGATGTATCTTAAGTGACTTAAAATACACATTATAATTAATTAATCGACCATTACATCATAATACACATAATATAAGAGATATAGCATGCCTTCCCTCCTCAAAAGGTTTACACCTTGAAATATTACTGAAATATTCAATATATTTTGGGCGAAAAATTCCTTCTGCTATTAAAGTTTTTGACATTTGTCGATCATAATAGCACAAAACTCTTTTGTGATATACATAATTTTGGAAACAATTTTTTTTTCCACTGAAAATTGAATGATCACAAGTATATAAGCACCGTATAACACTTGCTGTAAACAATACATCTAACCATCTCTTACACCATTTACAATAAAAGGTCTCAAGCAGGACCACCTTTAGCCTTCTTTTCCAATGTACCATCAACCTCAAACAAGGTAGTTTGTGCAGAAAAAAATGTGAATGTACCTGTACTCAAATGCAGTCACTATTACTCTAATCTAATATCAGATATAACTGTCATAATTTAGAAGGTTTTGGAGAAGTGCTTCATTATTGGAAAGATAGATTTACAACTGTAGTATAAGTAGCTACAATTTGTAAATTTAGAAGGTTTTGGAGAAGTGCTTCATTATTGGGAAGACAGATTTACACCTGAAGTAATATAAGTAGTTACGACGTGCACCTCTCCAAACTGTCTGAGGATCCTAAAAGCAAGGCTATGGTTTTGTGGCAATTCGGGTTGATTTTACAACCATAGTTTGTATTGTAACTTTGTAGAACTTAAACTCATAGTTCAAACACTCAGATTTGGCTAAAACTTAGCAATTTGCCTCAGAATCAATGAAAAACTTGGCAGTTGAAAATTTTGAATTGGAATTGATGAAAACCTGGCAAATAAAATAAATTACATAAATACACAAATTGAACTTAAATAATGCATGAGAAGTATAAAGAATGAATTTGGAGAACCCATAATTTTATATTGATCATAGTAGCATTACTCCAAATCAGGAATCACTTAGAAAATGAAAAGTATAAAGGGAATTCAATTACTTTGTATTAAATCTAGAAAAACTCGGGAAAATTAAAAAAAAGACTGAAATATTCATAAAAACAGAGAAAAATGCTTTTTTTATTCTTCAAAGCCAAATAAAGGGGAAAAAAGTGCTACTTTTCCATCCAGTGCTGAAAAAATATTTTATTTTTTTCTTTCTAAAAATAACTGGGCATAAAGCATTCCTTCCAATCATCTGGCAATCAAATCATGCTGCTGAGATCCAAATGGCTGAAGGCAAAAATAACAAAGAAAGCAAAAAGTCAGGGTTTTATTTAGGGTTTTGCCTATTTTTGCAGCAGCCAGGTCTGAGGAAGTCTTACTGGGAAACTTGCAAGTTAACTCATGAGTTGTCCAGCCAACTTGGCTTGCAAGTCATGGGTGAATTGCTCACCTTGCTGAAAAAATCGTGAGTACTGAAAGTTCAGCAAATACTCACCAAATTTCAAATCTATTGTTAAATCTACATAATGTGTCCTTTCTTCCATCCCTTCATGGGTGAAGCTTCAAACCTTCCACTTCATTTCTAGCGGAGGAAGCTCTAAAGACTATAGTAAACACACTTGGAGGATTCTGTGCTTAGCCAAAAAAAGCATAGAACAATTTCAATGCATGCCTAATGTGGGAATAGCCATGCATTGAAATGGATACGAGAAATGATATCCCATTCCTGAGTAAATCATACTGAGATTATTAGGGAAAAAATGGGTTTAGCAGATAAATAACAGTAACATAGTATTCAAATGCCAGGTCTGTCATTACTATGGGCATATTAAAACTTATTCTCCTTAAAAGGGAATTACATATACAAACACTTTTCTTTGAGGAAGACATCTGAGAAGGACATTATCCAGAGTCAAAAGAATTTGAAGATCCTCAATCACTCTAAATCTAAATAAGTTTATAGGAGACCTAAATGGAGGGAGTTCCAGCACACTGGAAGAAGGCAGAAATAACATTTGGACACAAGAATCTCAGAACTGAATTGAAAGAAAGTCGAAGTACCAAGGTAGCCTCTACTATTCCAGTAGATTTGGTCAATGCCTTGATTTTCTCGCTTTGATAAAAATAGAAATGAAAATCATGATGATAAAACAACTGAAAGTGCCAAAGAAGCAAAAACAACTGAAGTGCCTTCTTCCTTCACCAAAGATGAGGACAAAGTTGGCTGTCCTCTGGTAGCAACAATCATTTTTATTATGAAAAGGAAAACACTCAGATTGGGCAAATAAATGTTCGGTTAAAATTCCTTGTTATTCTATGTTTTTCCCTTTGTTCTCTTTGTTTCTTGCTCTTTACCTGTTATTTGAATTTTCCTTTGTCAATATTGTGGAGATTATATTCTTCACTTTCCCTTTTTCATACTAATGCAGATTTTTAAAGTAATTATTCCAATTGTTGTTGATGTAACCACGTTACCACACTCATGTGACAGGTTCCCCACCATCTATCAGCTTCTTTTTGTTTTAATTGTTTTTGAATTTTGGGTTGTAACTGCTAGTTAGTGGCAGTGGTCGTTATCCTTTTTGGGCTTTACCCTTCTTTTTATTCTCAATTTTGGTGTACAATGGGACTTTTTGTACTAGGCTTGCTAGCTGTGAAAATCGAGGAACTTGCTGTTGAGCTGAAGTGGAGGGATATAAGGATGATTTTCCAGCTGCTATTTTCTTGTATAATGTATTTTGTTTCTATATCCGTTTTGATTTAATAGTTTTGACATGAATAGTTGCAGAGTTGAATAAGATGCTATGTTGTGTTATCTTTGTTGTCTGTTTTGATCCATTATTAGTTAGAGAAGAGTAGTTACCTTGCAGCAATAGTGGGTGTCTGCATCAGTTTTTGGTATCTGTTAGTGCCCAGATTTGCAGGCCTCAAAATTTGCAAAATTGGCTAAATCCTTGCTTCTTTGTTGCTCTCACCTTATTTTTCCTTCATAGATAACTGATCAAAGAAACAGTAAATGGGCATTGCATTGTCAAGGGTTGCCTAGGTCTGCCCTCTTGCCCTTCCCCTATCCCCCCAAAATGTGGAAACATTAAAAAAAAATTGAAATCGTTTGAATTGAATGTTTGCACAATTTCCTATGTGTTTGTTAGTGGTTGGGAATGCTTCCAAAACCACGGTTGACACCTAATGCCATTTTCCGAACCCAAGCAAAACTGTTGATGAAGTTCAAATGGGAGCCCAAAGCTCCGTCCGAAAAAGGAAGAAAGCAAGGAAAACAAATGTGTCGGGTACAAAGGTTCAAGAACCTCTTGAATCTCTAATAGAGTTTAAGAGTTGCCAAAAAAATTGACAAAAGAATGAGGAATCAGCCAAGTAGAGGGGATGTTGGCAAGTTCATGGGTTTTTGAACTCATTGACAGTTCAAAAATTGTTCAAAGCGCCAACAAGGAGCAATCTAAAATAGCTGAGTTAAAGTGTTGGAAATTTCATAGATTGTTGAACTCACTGACAATTTCAAAAAGTGGCAAAGGCTCTGACATGAGTGAATAAAGAAAAAGGAAAGGAAATGGGTGTTGTCGGCAAATTCAATGGTTCAAGAACTCGTCGATTCCTTGACAAAGGAAAAATGGCTAAGGCAGTGTTCTTGGTGAGTTCAACAATTTGTGAACTCGTCAACATGGTTCAAGATCTTCCCTAGGCTCCAACAAAGAAAGAACAAAGAATGTGTTGGAAAGGAATGAAGACAACTTGATGATGTATTGTTGAGAGTTTCAGGTTCACAAGTTCTTGAACCTCCCAAACCTCTGACGAGGTTCAAGGTGCGCCCAAATCCTCGACCCTCTCAGTTCCCCTTTCCCTAGAGGTCGAACTTTTGGTGGACTCTTAGACTTTGATACCATGTCTTGAGTGCTAAGTCCTCCTTGTGCCCTAGTCCTTGATCTGTCGTGGTTCCTGGTCCATATTTCAATTTTAGTCCCAATAACAATTCCTTCTTCAAACCTGGTCCCCATAGCTTCCTTCTTCTTGCTCACTTTGGTCCCAAGTCCATTTGGACTCCTAACCCCCACGGTTCCTTCTTTCCCTAGTGTTCCAATCTAGGTTTCCTCTTGAGACTTGATCCTCAATTTTCACCCTATTCCTCTACCCTCCTATTAGGCCATAATGTCCATCCAGACTTGGAACCTTGGGACTTAAACCCAAGTTCCAGTCCCATCCTCATGCTTAGTCCCCAATCCCTCTTTGTTCGTTGACTGCGATCCACTCTTTCCCTTGTCATCAAATTCCTTCCATAGGGTCCATACTTGTGGATGAACCTCTCCCCCTTTGTTACACCCCAAATGTGTATTTACTATTTACTATTACTATGTAGGGTAAATGTGAATGTAATTAGAATTTTGAATGAGAATAAATTGTGCTTGCACTTTGTTATCAATGAATTATGAATGAATGTTATTTCATTTAATGATATGTGAAGAAATGCATATATGCGAAATGGATGGTTATTGAATTAGATATTCTAACTATGGTGAAATATTATGTGTAATGCATATTTTTTTGAACAACCGACAACCATAGGACTATGTTAGTTTGATGCAGGTATATGTTCAATCCTCCAGGTGCGAGGAGAAGTATCACTCAGGAGAAGATCTTGGTCGGGTAATCAGTAATGTAACCTATCTAAGCTTACACACACTCATAGTAGAATGGTTGAGTCAAGTTATTGTGTTGGGAATTGGTAAGTCATCCTTAGTATGATGTGTTTGCATTAGTAAGGGGCTTGATTACTGTTGAGTGCATTCTTGGATGATGTTTATATGTTTAGAGCTTATGAGTTTTTCCTATATTACTATGCTTATATTGATGAGGTGAACACACGTGGGATATATGTATATGTATACATATGCATGGTGACGATAGACCATACGTATACAGGAACATGTACATGGGAGTACATAGGTAGATGTACCTATGCACGCTTATGAACGGGTTGCTTATGAGCATGGAACTATCGAATGGACAATACGACATGAATATGTATATGTATTAATACACCACACATCTATTCCCTATCAACATGATGGTAATTGTGTATATGTTTGATTGTGCAATCGAATGTGTGTATATATATATATCCATATGTATACATGTATCGATATATACGTATGTTTGACAAACAAAAATGTCCATATGGATATATCAATATATGTATACATACATATACATGTACATAGAGGAATATATATATATATATATATATATATACAACCGATATGGTTATTATTATTATGTGAATGTTAACTTGTTCATATTCATATCGAATGTATACATACTTGATTGCCATGGGATATATATAATATATATTAGTATATATATACATATACATATATATATGTGTGTGTGTGTGTGTGATATAGCGTTAATGCTATTTATTGGCATATATATATGTATATGTACATAAATAAATATATGTGATGCTTTGAGGCCGATTTATATATATGAACGTAGGCCAGTTTGTATATGAGATATGAAAAGTATTTAAAGGCCGAATATAGCATATATTGACATTGAATAAAGGTCGAACTGCATGCTAAGTATTGTGCAACAATAAGGTCGATATGGAAAATAAACCATAGTCGATACTATGGAAATGCATCTTTAAATTGCTAACAGCGAATTACTCAAACATTGGACACTTTAATATAAAGCAATGGAGTATTTATCAACTGCAAAATAAAGTGTAAACACATGAGAATAGGAAATGCAAACAACAAGATGTGAATTGGTCAAAGCACCAAATAGTAAGCCATTTTTGAGGAGCGACTTGTCCCTGCTCTGTCACTCAGCAAAAAATGACCAAGTCAACATGGTAAAGGTGTTGCTTGTAAACAATGGACTGTTTCAACAAGAATAACCATGCCATGAGATAAGGAGTTAGTTGAATATTTGGCGCCAACATATGGAAGCTTTTTAACCTGTAGAAGTCTATTTTGATTTCAAATCAACTATCATCATTTGAGCATGTGCACTTTTGAATGTCTTTTGCTGCTGTCAATTAGAAGGGTCAACCTGTAACATTATATTCTGATTTTGTACTTAGTTTGCTGCCACCTTTTAGCTGAGTATTGTGAGTCGACTTGCATGGAGAGATGTGTCGACTTCCATTCCTTTTCTATAGGTTGCAATGTCTCATTTTGTTGTATAAATGAGAGGCTAATTCTCTCATTTGGGATGCACTAATCTGCATTATTTTGCAATTGCATTCTACTGTATTTTGTGAGAGCCTTGAGTATTTGTGAGAAGCTGTATTTTGTAAGAGCATATCATCAGCTTGTGAGAGAAGTCATAGTGAAGTATAGCTTTGAGAGGATTAAGTGAAGCTAGTAAGCTGATGTTGGAAAGCTATGCATCAAGTCAGTCAATTGGTTAAGCGTATCACAGGCATGGGAATCCAATCTTCTCTTATTTATCTTTATTTATGAAAGATTGAGTTTTAAATGCTTTATTTGAACTGCTTGAGATTACTTGCATTAGGAAAACATAGCAATTGCTTTAGAAAGGAAGAAGTTGTTTTATGCTTTTATGTGAAAGTGCTTGTATTACTCCATAATAGGAGAGTTTGTTTGTCATTAGTATTAAGATACTAGGAATGATTAAACAAGGATAGCTTAAGGGTTATTCATAGCTAAAATTTATTTGATTATATTAGATAGCTAGTGGGTTACTCATGGGATTTGATTGTCCATTGAAGGGAGGGAACTTGTTCATATGCTTTGTGAGTAAAAATACCATAGAGTTTGTGGGAAAGGGAATAGGATATTTCTGGGGTTAAAGATTACCCATTGGAGGAAATATCTATGCATAGATTATAGTGGCCCAAAGTCAAATCGAGCTTGAGTAGTGTATATGAGTAGGATGACTATCACTCAAAGTACTAAGTGAGAACACTTTGGCCAAAGTAGTGTGATTGCCTTTGGCTCCACTGTCATTTCACCGTGTTCCAGTAGTGCATGCTAGTTTTAGATTGTATGGTTTACAAGTTCTAGTCATGTAGGACACAACACTAAGCTCAGAATGGTTGTCATTACAAGGTTACTCCACCAATCTCTTCTTCGAAGGGTAGGGCCATCTATCGTATGATAGATGTGCGGGGGACTGCATATGAGTCTGTGGTTGGTAGAAAAGTGCTTGATTGATGCTTCTCCTCCTCAGCAGGCGATAGTAGACCAAGATTTGAAGGAGTTTTTTGGACCATTTATATCTATTGCTTTGAAGTTCGATTGAGCTATGTATGTATGTTGTACACATTCTTTGGAATATTGTAATATGTGAATTATTATATTGGAATGGAATCAATGTTGATTATTGTTATGACATCTATGTTCATTTGTTCTCTATAAAATAAAGAATTTTTTTATGGAAATGGTTAAGTTACATAGTTTATTTACTTGAAAAGTGAAAAACTTAGGAAAAATTACTTCAAGGAACGGTTGAAATGTTACATGCGGTATCAGAGCTACCAGGTTTAGCTTTGGAACCTATGAGCTCATCATACTTTCCGTCCATCGTTATCTAATGTTTGGAAATTCTTGTGCTAGGATGGTGCGTCTCAGGTTAACTACCAGGAAGTCAGTAATCGGGAATGAGCACTACCTAAAGGCTAAGAAGGAAAGAGAGGCCATCGTTTGAACAATTGAGGGTACCAACTATGACAATGCCATTGGGTTAAGCGACACTAAAACCTTCAGTCACACACTTTCTTGAATCAGTGAAGTTAAGAGAAAGATGAAGATGAAAACCAAGTACAACTACCTACCTTGCGTCTCACCAGAGAAGTCCGAATCATTATCACTTTCCAGGGATATTCCCTCAGAAGGAAGTGTCAATTTGACATTTATCTTTAGAGACCCTAGAGTTCTTCCAATGGAGGAAGTAATTGTAATTTCCTCAAGTAATGAGTTTGAGGGTTATGTACCTCACAACTATGTATTGGATGAAAAATCCGAAGGTTATTATGCATTCTGGGATAGATATGAACAAATGAGAGATGAGCAACAATCTCAATCTGTAGGGTATACCCCATTAAGTCATATGTCAGAGAGTGAATCTGAGGGATACTCTCCACTTGACTACTTCAATAGTCATTCCATGTAATCAAAGGGATATTGAGATACTTGTGAATTAATAAAATCACGTGTTTATCAAAAAGCTTATGCTTAAGTCTTATGTGGAATTTCTTATGTGTGATTGATAGCTCATTCTAATGTTTTCCATAAGATAATTGATAACATGATTGAATCTAATATGGATGAACCTTCAGGTATAATCCATTCTTGCGAAGATGGTGAGAACACGAACCAATCCTAGCAGAAGCCAAGAAGTCAGGCAAGGCTCAGTAGGAGTTGAAGCTAGACTAGACCAAATCTTAGCAAGGTTGGAAAACCTAGAGCAAGAAAGAAGGGTAAAGGATAGAGTTGAAAAGGAAGTTCCAAATAATGAGGAAGAGGGAGAAAACTCTTCTCACGAACATGATCAAACTCATGACCATGAGAGAGAGAAATCACCTTCTCTATCCAAGGAAACTAATAGGAAGCATATGGCTTTTGAACTCTCTAGAGATATGAAGAAAATTACCCCACCCAAGTTTGAGGGCAATGCCAGCGGAGATGAAGCTAAGGCTTGGTTAGTCCAAATGGAGAAGTATTTTGAGATTCAAAATTACTTTGAGGTCACCAAAGCAGCATGGGGAGCATACCAAGTAGTAGGAGAAACCTCTAACTGGTGGATGAATAAAAAGATGGAACTAGATCTTAGCTCACTGAAACTGACATGGAATGAATTTGTTGAAATTTTTCGTAAACGATGGTTGCCCCTGTTAGTTTTAGGATCATAAATGAATAAGTAGAAAACACAAAATAATGAACAACACATGAACAATAGAACACAAAATTTATCCTAGGAAAACCCTCCTTCCTGAGGGAGAAAAACCCAGCCACAATATCTCTCTTATATATTGAATTTAAAGGAGTAGAAGTCTGCTTTACAACATGGCCAAACACTAGGCCAATCTGATGTAATGATAATAGCACCTCTCTAGATGCAAACATACAAGCTACAATGAATATGATCTACTTGAAGCAGATATCGATATGCTGAATAAATGTGAACACCTGCTTGAAGTATGCAATCTTGTCTTGATAATTATTGAATGCCAAATGAAAGTGAATCCTCTTGTATATATACACATCAAGGTGTCCTTTCATGTAGGCTCGGCCTCCTTCACAAAACAATGTGTCTCTTTAGTTTAGTTGGCCTCTTAGATTATTTAATATATTTCAAATTTAGAGGAGAAAGAGATCACCCACTACTACTATAACATCAACAGTCCCAACTCTATTTGACCAGAAACTGTGGATTTTCAGAATTTGAGACAAGGTGAGATGACGGCTAATGAGTATTGGGAGAAGTTTACCCGTCTGCTATGTTATGTTATGTACCAGAAGGATGAACGCTTCTGCATAAGAAAGTTTATCATGGGACTTAATAGTCAGATCGGAGGAGAGGTAGATGTTCACGGTCTAGCTACTATGGATCTTGTGTATGAGAAAGCGGTTAAACAAGAGCAGAAGCTCAAATCTATCTCCATCCGCCAAGAAAACAAAAACCATAAGAAGATTGCAGGAGCTCAAGACAACCAACTCCAAAGAAGGTGGAAGTTGTGTAAAATGTGCCAAAGCAAGGGGGAAAAGGATCTCATAATAGTGGAAAAGAGTCAAGAAGGGAACGTAAGAGGAATGGTTCCAGTGGTGGGAATACCAACAATGCTGGTGGAAACGCTAGTAAATCTGGAGAACTCACAAGGAAGAAAGGACTGACTACTAGATGTTTTACCTGTCAAGGAGACCACTTTGCTAGAGAATGTCCCAATAAGACTTCCAGGTCATGATCTTATGGTAATCCACTTCCTACCCAACAAGTGATGTTCCAGCAAAAGATTCATGTTGCTATAGATAATCGCCAAGCGGAGTACCAAGTGACTCCAATTGAAACTCCAACTATTTTGTTTGTCTTACCTATTTCTATACTTATAGATACTGGTGCAACCGAAAATTTCATTTCACCTAGAGTAGCTAAGCAAATATCTAGGAAAGTTGGTTACATGGCAAAGTCTTGGGATGTAGAGTATGCAAACCAAACAAGAGCAAAGGTGGAACAATGTTTGTTTGAAGCTAGGATAGAGCTACCTTGTTTTTCTACAAAGGCGAACCTATATGTCACACCTTTAGGATCCTATGATGTTATCCTAGATATGAATTGGTTATGGAGACATAGGGCCAGGATAGATTTCCATGTTAAAACCGTAGAATGCTTAGATGATCTTGGTAACCAAGTGATTTTACAAGGGATACCTAGAGAGGTCAAGATTTGTCAAATCTCTGCAATGCAATTGTCAAGGAATAAGAACAATGCCATTCTTGTGGTTGTGGATAAGCTTACTAAAGTAGCACATTTCATACCCGGGAATCTAATTGTTGGAGCTCTTGTCATAGCAAGGAAATTTCTGCAAGAAGTGTTTAGGTTGCATGGGATTCCTGAGAAGATTATCTCGGATAGGGATGCACAAGTCACTTCTAGGTTTTGGAAAACCTTATTTATTGCACTAGGGACTCAATTGAATATTAGCTCAACATATCATCCAAAAACGGATGGAAAAATGGAAAGGGCGAATCAAGTATTGGAAGACCTACTTAGAATGTATTGCATGGATCAGCAGTACAAGTGGGAAGACTACTTGCCTTTAGTGGAATTTTCTTACAAAAATTCTTACCATTCTGCAATAAAGATGGCTCCTTTCGAAGCGTTATATGGTTGAAAGTGTCGAACTCCTATAAGTTGGGATAAACTTGAGGATAGAGTGAGTCTTGGGCTAGAGATGTTGGCTGAAATGGAAGAGCAAGTGAGGATTGTTAAGCAAAGGTTAGTTGAAGCTAACGATAGAAAGAAAAGCTATGCTGAAGCTAAGAGAGTGCCCCAAAATTTTGCAATAGGTGACAAGGTGTTGTTGAGAGTGAAACCTCACAAGAGTTCCATTAAATTTGGAAAGTCTTCCAAATTAGCCCCGCACTATGTAGGAACTTTCGAGATTCATGAGAAAGTGAATCTGGTAGCTTACCGAATTGCGTTGCCACCAACTCTTGCTAGGATGCATAACATCTTTCATGTGTCATACCTAAAAAAGTACATACCAAGTGATAATCATGTGATTGATTGGAATGCTTTATAGGTATAGGACCCCGGAGTGGTAATGCTTGAGCCCGTCAAGGTGCTTGGAACACGTAAGCTTTTCTTGTGTAACAAGGAAGTCTTGCAATGCAAAGTCTAGTGGGACTAGTATGTGGAAGACTCGGCCACTTGGGAAGACTATGCTAAGATACAAAAAAAGTTTCCACATGTTTTAGATGCATTTGAAAATACTTGAAAACAATATGTTGTTTGTTTGATTAGTTTATGTTGCTACATAAAAATCATCAGGGACAATGATTCACAAGGGGGGGAGTATGTTACACCCCGATTGTGTATTTTCTATTTACTATTACTATGTAGGGTAAATGTTGCAATGCAAAGTCCAGTGGGACTAGTATGCGGAAGACTCAACCACTTGGGAAGACTATGCTAAAATACAACAAAAGTTTCCACATGTTTTAGATGCATTTGAAAATACTTGAAAACAATATGTTGTTTGTTTGATTAGTTTATGTTGCTACATAAAAATCATCAGGGACAATGATTCACAAGGGGGGAGTATGTTACACCCCAATTGTGTATTTACTATTTACTATTACTATGTAGGGTAAATGTGAATGTAATTAGAATTCTGAATAAGAATAAATTGTGCTTGCACTTTATTATCAATGAATTATGAATGAATGTTATTTCATTTAATGATATGTGAAGAAATGCATATATGTGAAATGAATGGTTATTGAATTAGATATTCTAACTATGAAGAAATATTATGTGTAATGCATATTTTTCTGAATAGCTAACTACCGTGGGAATGTGTTAGTTTGATGCAGGTATATGTTCAATCCTCCAGGTGCAAGGGGAAGTATCACTCAAGAGAAGATCTTGGTCAGGTAACCTGTAACGTAACCTATTTGAGCTTACACACACTCACAGTAGAATGGTTAAGTCAAGTTATTGTGTTAGGAATTGGTAAGTCATCCTTAGTATGATGTGTTTGCATTAGTAAGGGGCTTGATTACTGTTGAGTGCATTCTTGGATGATGTTTATATGTTTAGAGCTTATGAGTTTTTCCTATACTACTATGCTTGTATTGATGAGGTGAACACATGTGGGATGTATGTATATGTATACATATGCATGTCGACGATAGACCATACGTATAAAGGAACATGTACATGGGAGTACATAGGTAGATGTACCTATGCACGCTTATGAACGCGTTGCTTATGAGCATGGAACTATCGAATGGACAATATGACATGAATGTGTATATGTATTAATACACCGCACGTCTATTCCCTATCAACACGATAGTAATTGTGTATGTGCTTGATTGTGCAATCGAATGTGTATATATATATATATGAGATATATACATATATCCATATGTATACATGTATCGATAGATACGTATGTTTGACAAACGGAAATGTCCATACGGATATATCAGTATATGTATACATACATATACATATACATGTACATAGAGGAATATATATATATATATATACAGTCGATATAGTTATTATTATTATGTGAATGTTAACTTTTTTGTATTCATTTGTATATCGAATGTATACATACTTGATTGACGTGAGATATATATATATATATATACATATACATATATATATGTGATATAACGTTAATGCTATTTATTGGTATATATATATATATATATATGTATGTATGTATATGTACATATATAAATATATGTGATGCTTTGAGGCCGATTTATATATATGAACATAGGCCGATTTGTATATGAGATATGCAAAGTATTTAAAGGCCGAATATAGCATATATTGACATTGAATAAAGGTCGAACTACATGCTAAGTATTGCGCAGCAATAAGGTTGATATGGAAAATAAACCATAGTTGATACTATGGAAAATAAACCATAGTCGATACTATGGAAATGCATCTTTAAATTGCTAACAGCGAATTACTCAAACATTGGACGCTTTAATATAAAGCGATGGAGTATTTATCAACCGCAACATAAAGTGTAAACGCATGAGAATAGGAAATGCGAACAACAAGATGTGAATTGGTCAAAGCACCAAATAATACGCCATTTTTGAGGAGCGACTTGTCCTTGCTCTATCGCTCAACAAACTATGACCAAGTTGACATGGTGCAGGTGTTGCTTGTAAGCAATGGACTGTTTCAACAAGAGTAACCGTGCCATGAGATAAGGAGCTGGCTGAACACTTGGAGCCAACATATGGAAGCTCTTTAACCTGTAGAAGTCTATTTTGATTTCAAATCGACTGTCATCATTGGAGCATGTGCACTTTTGAATAAGACTTTTGCTACTGTCAATTAGAAGAGTCAACCTGTAGCATTATATGTTGATTTTGTACTTAGTTTGCTGCCACCTTTTAGATGAGTATTGTGAGTCGACTTGCATGGAGAGATGTGTCGACTGCCATGCCTTTTATGTAGGATGCAATGTCTCATTTTGCTATATAAATGAGAGGCTAATTCTCTCATTTAGGACGTACTGATCTACATTATTCTGCAATTGTATTCTGCTGTATTTTGTGAGAGCGTTGAATATTTGTGAGAGCCTTGAATATTTGTGAGAAGCTATATTTTGTGAGAGTTTTATTTGTGAGAGTGTGTCATCAGCTTGTGAGAGAATTCATAGTGAAGTATAGCTTTGAGAGGATTAAGTGAAGCTAGTAAGTTGTTGTTGGAAAGTTGTGCATCAAGTCAGTCAATTGGTTAAGCGTATCACAGGCATGGGAATCCAGTCTTCTCTTATTTATCTTTATTTATGAAAGATTGAGTTTTAAATGTTTTATTTGAACTGCTTGAGATTACTTGCATTAGGAAAACATAGCAATTGCTTTGGAAAGGAAAAAAAAGTTGTTTTATGCTTTTCTATGAAAGTGCTTGTATTTACTCCATAATAAGAGAGTTTGTTTGTCATTAGTATTAAGATACTAGGAATGATTAAACATGGATAACTTAAGGGTTATTCATAGCTAAAATTTATTTGATTATATTAGATAGCTAGTGGGTTACTCCTGGGATTTGATTGTCCATTGAAGGGAGGGAACTTGTTCATATGATTTGTGAGTAGAAATTCCATAGAGCATGTGGGAAAGGGAATAGGATATTTTTGGGGTTAAAGATTACCCATTAGAGGAAATACCTATGCATAGATTATAGTGGCCCAAAGTCAAATCAAGCTTGAGTAGTGTATGTGAGTAGGATGACTATCACTACTGAGTGAGAACACTTTGGCCAAATTAGTGTGATTGCCTTTGGCTCCACTGCCATTTCACTGTGTTCCAGTAATGCATGCTAGTTCCAAATTGTAGGGTTTACAAGTTCTAGTCATGTAGGACACAACACTAAGCTCAAAATGGTTGTCAATACGAGGTTACTCCAATCTCTTCGTCGAAGGGTAGGGCCATCTATCGTATGATAGATGTGAGGGGGACCGCATATGAGTCCAAGGTTGGCAAAAAAGCGCCTGAGTGATGCTTCTCCTCCTCAGCAAGCGATAGTAGACCAAGACTTGAAGGAGTTTTCTGGACCATCTATATCTATTGCTTTGAAGCTCGGTTGAGCTATGTATGCACGTTGTACACATTCTTTGGAATATTGTAATATGTGAATTATTATATTGGAATGGAATCAATGTTGATTATTGTTATGACATCTATGTTCATTTGTTCTCTATAAAATAAAGAAATTTTTTTATGGCAATGGCTAAGTTACATAGTTTATTTACTTGCAAAGTGAAAAACTTTGGAAAAATTACTTCAAGGAACGGTTGACATGTTACACCCTTTCACCTTTCGCTCAGTTTCATGGTTCCTCTTTCCATTTGACCCTTAACTCCCATCAACTCACTCATTCTCTCTATTGGATTTGTGAACTTCCCTTGCACTTTCGAATGTGGTTCTAGGGTCTCTCCTAAACCTAGAAACCTACAAATTGGTTCATTTCACTTTAGAAACCCTCAAAACCATGTTTCACCTACCTCCATAGCTCGCCCATTACTTCATTGATGTTGGATCTGACCCTATAACAAACAATTCTTCCCTAGCCCAAAATTCACCTCTCCAAACCTTGTGAAACAATTTCACATGCAAATTTCATTGAGAGGTGCAAGGGTGACCATGTTGCCATTAATGTGGTCATTGGAATTCCAACTACCTAGATCTCCTCACTCAAAATCTCTATCACTCATTTGATAGTTCCATGGACTTAGAGGACCCTTGCACACAATGTCCACGATTTGGACGACTCCCGTAAGCTAGGTCCATGGGTTCCATGCACTCCCAAAGTTCCTAGCAACTAGATACTAGAAATGAAAAACTATAAATACCAAATCATTTTGCACACAAAGGGTTGCTTGGTAAGACAATTTTCTATGTTGGAAAGGTATGCAAGTTATTCTATTTCTAGGGATTCAAATGTTGCATGCCTAAGCTACAAATGAAGGAATACATTTGGTGAAGAGTAGGAATGGTCTATAACAACACATCTCCATGTATTGGTATGTCTCCATGGAAATTTGTAATGGTTTAGGGAAATGTATAGTTGCGGCTATGTATTTTAGCTCACCAAATTTGTTGGTATGATTGCAATAGATGTTGGTTGAAGAGTGACAGCTTGTAATGCATTACAAATGCTTTGTAATGGTCTTTCCTCTTTTGCATATGGGTTATTGTAGTTCTAAGATGGATTATTAAATATGTCCATCACATGGAAAGTAATATTTGAGTTGCATGTAATTGAAATCTAGTTCTATTAATCCTTCACCTGATGGCATCCCTTACCTCTTTGTTGTTTATGAATCTATTTCCCAATGGAGTAGGCATTGGTCCACATTATGAGGGGTCAATCATTCCATCATTTAAATCACCTCCATCCTTGTTAGCAATAGGAGTAGAGTAGACGTAGGGATATTTAAGCTATTCACGATTTAGTGTTATAAACCAAGGAACTATCTTATGCAAACCCCAAACAGCTAAATCATTAAAAAATCATGTCTAGTATGTTTATACCTTGCCATTGTGTAAGAAATATCAAATGAAATCATCAGGGATTGTAATATTGTTGTTATATGTAAGTGCAAGTGCAAGGTGTTAGAAGCTATAGAAGAGGTTATATACAACTAGTTTATCTTTGACCAAGTGACAATAAATGGGGTCAAGTGTACATTGAATATAGCTGCTAATTTTTGTTTTCATGTTAAATTTTGTTTGATGTAAACAACTCTAGGAATATCCCTCCCAGGTTTAAGTTGAGCCCAAAGTGCAAGAGATACCACTCACTCTCATCATTACCCCTTAATCATTTGCAATATGTTGATGAACCCCCTTTTTACCTTCTCAATGACACATCCTTGGTCTTGAAGGTGAGAAATGTTCTAGGATTGAATTACGTTTTTTGGAAGTAACAATTGGCACTATTGCTAGGGACGATTTAATCTTGATTCATATTTTCAAGACATTTGCAAATTTTTTAGTCAAAGAGTTCCTTTATGTTTGTAGTGGTATTTTGCTTGAGCAAGTTTGATTGCCCATCAATTTATGCCAAGTAACAATTGGTGATATTGCTAGGGAAAGTTTAGTTTTTGTCGAGTTGTAGGCAATTGGAGACATTTTCAAAACCCCAATAACAGTTTGCAAGTGTGCTTTTTGCTTGGGTAAGTTTGATAGCTTTTCAACTTACACCAAGTAACAAATTGCACCAAGGAAGAAAGTCTCAACTAGGTTGAACTAATTTTGAAAACTCTATTGGTGGGCTGAACCCATAATCAATGTGTTGCCTTGGAGGCCAAGCATGCTTCAAGGATTTCCTCTTTTGAAAGAGGTGGTGACTCTGTTGTTTGGAAAAATAAGATTTGTTGCTGTTGTAACTTGTTGATGCTTACAATAGTTGTTTATGAAAGGTACAAATTTGCTTTTCTTCCTATCATTATAAATATATCAGTTTATGGGACCTCAATTTTCTGCCCTGCATGGTGGTATGTGATAGGTCATGGTTGATTGGTATGGATATGATACTCCTTTGGGTGTTCCTTCAAATGTTCCATAAGATTCTACCCCTAGGAACTGCATTGAATTAGCTTCCCATGACTATTCTAGTGATGTATATTCATGCTATTCAAGTAGCCTTGCATCTTGTAAAAGCCCATGCCCAAATTTACAAGCATCCATACAAGAGAATAATGAAACTTGACAATCTTGTTAAAAGAATTGAAGAATAAGTCAAGACATTGCAATTTGATATCCACCCTTCTGCTACAAAAGATCAGGTTGCTCCATCCCCTATCATTCTCCTAGACACCACTTGCAAATAGCTAGACCTCTCTTGGGTTGATTATGAAATCCAAACCATGACTTCTGAGGTCTACAACTAGATGCTTACATTTGATGGGTATGATGTTTACAAAGGGCATGCACATGTTGCCACATGTTGCTACATTTTTAAAATTAATGGAAAATTTTCAGTTTGAAAATCACGACATATGGATGGCATTTTTTGTTAGATCATTGTATGGAAAGGCATATAAATGGTATGAAAGTTTTCTATTCATTTTCTTTTTAAAATAATCGTGTGGCTGCCTTTGAGGATTAATTTGCACTTAATGTAGACCTTATTGTTCTTGTCCAAGAATTGGAAAATATCAAATGGCAAGATGGATAGTCTAATATAGACTTCAACTACAAGTTTGTTGTTTCTTTTTCCAAAATTTCAAATGCTTTCAGACCTAACATACCTGCCTGCATTGACATGTTTTTTAAAGCTTATGATAGTTTCAATTCAATGCGGGAAGATTTCAAATTGATAAATATGCAATAGGATTATGCATGCCTTGAATCCATTGAAAATGTGAGGAAGGATTACATTGTGTAATCATTGTCCTCAAATGCTTCTACTGCTGTCAATGAAAAGCTTGTTGTGAGCAGCAACCAATTGGATGCAATATCTAAGCTAAGTACATCATGAAATGATGATTGTGTATGCAGATAGATAAAAAATGGTGTTGGTGCATTATATGGCAACAATGCTGATGAGGATGATAGTATATGCACCTACCTTTAGTTGGATAGGTCATCCATTAGTGATTGCAATGATGAAATGAATGATAACCTTTTGTCTGAGAATGAAGTATATGATCCTGTTATTTGTGGCAGCCAAATGGACAAAGAGGAAGAGGTGTGCACAAGCGAGCAATCAAATGGATCAGCTTTCATGCTGATTGTATAGAGTGTGCACATGGTTGTGATGTAAATAATGGACAAGGAAATATTTTCTTGTTTGATGTATTGCCCTCTTTTGTCCCTAATTTTGATATTGAAACTACTAATTTTTGTTTGCATGAGAATGACATAGATGTGGTTGCGCTTGATGATAAGACTGTTGAGACAAGTGTTAGTGCAACCAATGATTTTCAACTTAAGGACCTTGCCCTTGATTGCACGAATGGTGATCATATGGACATATATGAGAACTTATTTCTTTGGTGCAAGAATTGTTGTCTTCCTCATGCAAAGTGTGCTTCAATTGGGTCATAGGAAGATGTTGCAGTGATTGTGGAGGAAGAAGAAATGTGGCATAGGTTTGATTTTAGCAGCACATATGACACAATAGATTGCCATAGTGGACTTGGAACAAAGAGACAATCTGAAGAACTTGAATCTTCACATGAAGTGGCTCATGGTATTAATTTTTGTGTTGATGAAGAATGCTTCTACATGTGTGAAGGTAGTATATGCTGCCCACTTTTTGTCCAAGAGCTTGATGTGCCTCACACCTTCCTTGTTGCAAGTGAGAAAGATGAGTGTGAAGGTTTGATTGAGTCCATTTCTTTTAACCATGAAGATTTTGATATGAGAAAATTTTTAGAACTTGGTTTGGAGTAGCTTTCTTGTGCTGATATGAATTGCATTGAGGACACACTTTTGAGTCCAATGGGTTAACATGCTGATGGTAATCTTGTTGCTCTCATATGGATAAAGTTTCTAGTCTGCAGGGTGAAGAATGATAACAAATTATTGATCATTGTCTTAGCAACAGATTATATACAACAGGTTGAGTTAAAGAATGCAAAACAAAGGGGTAACTTGAAGATTGTGAGACTTCGCATGAAGTGCTTGAAATTCCAAAACCATATGTTGAAGATACAAAATTAGATTGAATTGAGTCTATTGTTCAATCATAGGGTACATCAGCAACTGTGGTACAACAAGGTTGCAGGCTTTGGATGAACCAGAGAATTTACATGATTTGGCCCATCTTGAGGCCACACTTGATAATGGCACAGTTTAGCTTGGTATTCATGAGGATACTCTTCTTAGTTTTGATATGTGTGCAGGTTTGAATGTGCATCATGTTAGAAAGGAAGTTGTAGGTATGTAATATCATATGGTTGAGGATAGGAATGGCTCCTACTATCTATGGTTAACATGCTCAAGTGACATTCATTTTCACTGCCAACAAAATGATCAAAGCATCGGCAGCTTGCATGTGCATGCATGGAAACAACATTTGTTGCAACTTAGAGATGAACACAAGTATAGTTTGAGGGAGATCGGCTCCTTCAATAGGTTTGTCATTGATAGAGGCAAGTAGTTGCAGCGGTTTGTCCATATCCTTGTGCCATGGGTCTTCATGCAAGGTCAGACCTGCAATTATGTTGTAAGTTTTATCTGCAGCCATATTTTCCAATTCCTTGTACTTTTGTGTCATCGGCTGTAGGTTATTGTCTTGCGCATAATTTCTTCTTGTTGTCCCGTCTTGTATATATTGTCTTAGTTTTGTGTTGTGTGGTGTCTTGTATATATTGTGTGTGTTTGTGCATTCATGACCCTTTTTTGTCATGATGAAGTGTGTTTGTCCCATCTCTTTTGGTCCCCTATTTTGGTTTGCCTACCAAAGATAGCTGGATTCTCAATGTCCCTACAAGAGGCACATGTCCTTAACCAGAGCCACTATTAGTGCCTAGATATGTAGGCCTCAAAATTTGCAAGGTTGGCTAAATCCTTGCCCCTTTGTTCCTCTCACCCTATTTTTCCATCAAAAATAACCGATCAAAGAAACACTAAATGGACATCTATGTTTTTAACTCCATCATCCACTTATAGTCTTATAAGCAAAATCAAGGAAGATTTACTTGAATAATAATAGCTAAAATTGTGGCTCAAACAGCTGCTCTCTTCTTTTGTACTAGCAGATCTTTATTATCTAATGGAAAAGTATTTAACACTCTCTTTACTCTTTTACAAATCTGCTAAAATAGTTATCAATGAGAACATTTCAATATCATTTATGGTCTTTTGAGATTTAAGATTCTATTTCAAAAGCATTTTCTATTACTCTATCTTGAGCTATTTGATTCAAAACCTATTAAGTTGAACTTTGCAATTGATTCCTTTGTCATATAATTTCCCTTTCACACTCTTCATATAGTTCTCTTTGACACTGTTCTAGAAATTGCAAGTACTGTTAAATCACAAATATGAACCAATTGATTCTCGTTTTGTAATTTATGATGTCTGCTCAGCAAAGGAAAACTAAAACTGTCTTTTTAATGACTTTCTTGAGCCTACGGATTTTGAGATCCTAGAGGCCAACTTGGATAGTCACAAGGTTGAACGACTTACAAGAGGCTCTGAACCAAAAGCTTCACCATCAAGACCTACAGCCCTCTAGCATAGCTCTATTTGTACTTGCAAGAGTCATTGGTTATCTTTGATTTTTTGAACTTTGTACTTAGTTTATAGGTTGAATTCGTATAAACTATATTGTAATTGGAATTTTGTCAACTGTAACCATCTAGTTATTATTTATGCACTATGAAGTATGCTTTGTGCAATGCAATGTAATCAGCGATATGAATATAAACAACAAAATCCTATTTTCTACAATTCATGTGTTAAACTCTCTATTTTATTTGCTCTCTATATCTCTATGCTATGGAAATGCCCTTAAATTTAAAAATAAAATAGTTTTTGTCTCTTTTCTACATTTTTTTACATTTTTTTAAAATCCAATTTTTCCCCATTTTTTCTTTATTTTTTCCCATTTTTTTCAAATAATCTTATACTTTTGGTTTCCTGATTTTTCCCCCAAACGATTTTTCCTGCTATGGTTGTACCTGCCAGTTAGTGGCAGTAGTTGCGATCTTTCTGGGTTTTTCCTTTTTTTTCATTCTCAGTTTTTTAACTTGTTTGGTTTACAATGGGAGTTTTTGGTGTGGGCTTTCTAGCTGTGAAAAACAGAGGAACTTGCTGTTGTGCTGAGGCAAAGGGATAAAAGGATGATCTACGAGCTACTACTTTTCTGTATGCTGTATTTCACTCTGTATCCATTGTGAGCTAATAGTTTTAACATGAGTACTTGGATAGTTAAACAAGATGCTATGTTGTGTCATTTTTGTTTTCTGTTTTGATCCATTATCAGTTACAGCAGAGTAGTTACCTTGCAGCAACAGAGGTTGTCTGCATCAGTTGTAGACTATAATTTAGTGCAAAAGAGACTTCACGAAGAATATTCTATGCCTGTCTATACTTATAAAAGTATCCTAAAAGATGAAATATTTGAATGTACCTACCATTCTGATATCTACGAATTGAAATTCTAAAGTAAAAATTAGTGTTGGCTTGAATACAATGTGATTTCTCTTTCTAGCTCAGAAAATTTTATAATCATCAACATTAGAGTAATTTTTATTATCTCTAGGTATTGCTATCTAAGGTGTTTCTATATTGAAGCAGTTCTCTTGATCTGAATACATCATATTCCACTCATTTTGAGGCTATCCAAACTTTGTTGATCACATGCTCTGGAGTTTAACATATGACTCATTTGAATTTAAATGCTAGATTTGTATGATAAACCAGGGGATTGCTGACTGGACCTCACTAAGAACCTGCTCTGTACATTTTGTGTGGTATCCTGTCTATTTGAAGATTAGGCAACTCATTTTGACTTATACCTAATGAAATTAGTCTTGGAAATAGCATACAGAAGGAAATTTCAGAAGCCCATTATAATTCCTAATCAGAATAGGGCCTAGTTCTTAATCAAACTTTATTTGCTTCTGAATCTGCTTTAACAGAATTCTAAAATTCCTACTACATAAAGTTCTGTGAGTCGATAATGGATGTACATATGGGTAAACTGTAAAGGTTAAAACTCAAAAAAGGACACTGAATTAAAACTTAAATAAAAGTTCCCCCCAAGCTGACTTGTTGACACGGAACAGAAAATCATCACAAGCAAATTGTTTACCAGAAGAGACAAACTGGGGTTTTTAACATATTTAATAACCAAAAATATTCATTTATAATATATATGATATTTGCATTTACCAATCTTGAAAACTTGAAGGTGATAACTCTTACATTTATGTTTTTCTTCTTTCACATAATCTTCAAGTCCTGAGACTGCAGAGAATACTGTAACACAAACATGAAGGTTAGATGTTTCAGCAAGCCCCTTTCTGTAAGCCTTTAAATTTAGCACTTAGAACTTCACTATAATTGGAAGAGAAGTTTTTAATAGACAGAGATATTCAAGAAGTCAAAACAGACCAGAAAGGGCTGGAGTTAGCACTCCATCTCCAATAACCATACAAATGCCCAACAAAGCCATCACTAGCAATGCAACCTGAAATTTTTTATATTTTTCAAGCATTATTTTTATTCTTGATCCATTCCTTGTGTCAGAATGAAGTTGCATTTTATATGTTGAAAGTTCCTCATCAGCAATTTGCTGATTTGGGAAAAGGCTGACTTTGGCATGCCTGCATAATAAAGCATACAATGAAAATGTCCCACCTGCATCATTATACAATATTAGAAGAATATGTATGTAAGCACTTTGTCGCATAGATAGCAAAAATGTGGAAAAGTTTCTGTCATGCCAAAGGACAGGCAACAGTCCACAAAAGTGTAAACACTCCAGCTTTTGAATACCAAGTCGCAAATAGCAATAATAAGATGAGAAATCTAATGAATTTGTACATTCAATCAATATGGCTTCATGTTGTAATCAGCTATCTGAAATACAATACAGAGAAAAAAATTGTCACAGTTACAAGACAAGGACAATTATCCATTTTAGATTGTACCTTCCCCATTGTCATCAGCTTTGAGCACTAAAAAGACGTATTTGAACAAAGGAATCAATGTTAAAGTCCAGAAAACAAAGGACAGGGCTCCATATATCTCTTCATTTCCGTCAGATTGTTGAATATCTTCAGCAAAAGTACTCCTGAATACATAGAGCGGAGAGATACTTAAATCCCCGTAGACTACACCAAGACTTTGATATGCCAAGGTCAAAACAGTCTTCCAAGATTCCTTCTGCACAGTATCACGAGGATTAAAGTGATTTTGTGTTGTAAGGACAAAATTCTCCTTCAAGAAAGGCCTAAGGCATTAGCTTGTTCTTGCTAATTACAAATACTGTGATAGTAACGCATAACTACAAATGGATTTTTACATTCATGTATAATTCTGATCAAACTCATAACAGTTAACACCATGGCTTTCACAATAGACGTTAAGGTCTCTCTGGATATGAGACTTCACATATAAAAAGAAAAAACATAAGAGAATGGAGAGAAGTACAATTTATTTGCACTGTAATAAGAGAATTTAAATATAAAAAGAAAAAACATAGATAGTATATAACCACAATATTTGAAATAACAAAATCAAGGGATTTTTAACCAACATAAAGAGTGGAACTGCAACATCAGAAGCTTAAAGTTGATCTGTTCTTGGAAACATGGTATTTGGTTGTCAAATGTGGACTTAAAAGCAGTATAGAAATTTAGAAATGCAACAGCTACCTGTGGATTGCATATGTCTGACATCTGCAAACAGCAAAGTTGAGAAAAACTGTTGGGCAAAGCCCTAGATTCAGTCATCTGTCTACTGAACATCTTTTTCTTTCCTAGCAAGCATCTTATCATGTTGGAAGAGATTGCTGCTTCAGCTCTATCTTGGTTCTTTAATCTTATTAAATAGTAGCTGATTTGAGCCTGTTACTTTATGGGTGTGTTGAATACACAATCAGAAGGGTTCTGGTTCGTAAACTGACTACTGTGGAAGAAAAATAGTTGAAAAAAAAACATAACGTGGGAAAAAAGTTTCTATCAGAGAAAAGCTGTGAACATTTTAATACCAAACAAAAAATTATTTTCAATTACACATACATATAAAGGCATAGGTAGTTTCTTAGGTCACTTCCAAGCCTGACACTAATTGGTGTATGAGATCCCCCTTATGGAATCCCATAATGGAATAATTTTTCCATTTACCTTACATATTGTCACACTGGGTGTACATACCCTAATCCCAAGTTTTTATTGTTAAAAGTCAGGCTGCAAATGATTATGTACTTGTCTAATCTCAAACATTTTTCTAGTCCTCAAAGTATTTTAAGAACAGAAGTGGGGGCTTGATAGGTTCTTTTCATGCAATCTACTTGTGCAAATCATGACGAATGCTCCTAAACTCATCTGAATATCCTTTTGTATTTACATTTCGATAAAGCATGAGAGACGGTATGTTATGTATCCATTTTGGGGATTAACACATATCTATTAACTGTTTATGGTCTCAGAATATGGAACTCAGGTGTCTTTCCTGTAATCTTTCCTGTAATCTGTATGGCTGATTATGCAGCTACTCTGCCCTTTGATGTCTTAGACATTCCTTAGGTATCAATAAGAAAATTCTGCTTGTAGAAAGGTAAATTGATCTGTAACTCACTTCCATGTAATCGAAAGGTAATATAATCATATTTAGTTAGACACCAGTGGTCTATCAAGAATTATCATTGGTTTTTAGTTATGCAGTCTCTATTTTAATTTGGAGGCTGATTACCTTTTGTGGATGGGTGGAATGCTCTAGCTTGAATAGGTAGGGTGGCAGGCACAGGATATCTGGCACCAACCATTAATTTCATCACGTAGTGGTAGCAGAAAAATTACTAGATTAACTAAACTGATAATAAAAACCTTGAACAAGCAGAAACATTGCTAAAGAACTAATTCAATAAGGATCACGAAGTGGGTAAACCATTCAAAAGCAAGATGAAACTAGGTAGCATCTGGGTGTTGCATTGAAAGCCTGCTAACGATTATCCACCAGTAACTAGCATATATCATTACAGAAAATCATGTAAAACATGCAAAATAGTCATATGGGTATGAACCCAACCAATTCATCAAACGAATTGATTGCACCAACCTTTCGGCTATTCTCATTCAATCCTGCTTTTGCCTCCTCATCCATTGCAGTGAACACTGCTTAGGCTAGAACGACAATGAAAGAAAGAAACACCATAGAAGAAGATTATGATCAAGAACAGATATATCTTAGCAATGAGCAAAAGTTAAAACGTAGAATTGTAACGAAAAAATGTTTTGGTGGTGGCATGTTGCCTTGCCGGCCTCAAATGAAAACAATAAACTCTTGACGACAGAAAGGGGGAATCCTGTCACCATATGCAGAGAGCTTTGTTGATGTCCCATTTAACTTACATAAATGTTTTTTGTGCACTTCTAAAGTTTCTGTCGTTGTCGACGTTGATCTAGATGACTAGGGTGATGGGTTTCCTTGTTTCAATCTACGTCAGGTCTTGTTCTTCTGATTTTTCTAATTTAAGTTGTTTATTATAGTGGGCATATTGCTCTTCCTGGTTTGGAGATAAATTACATTGCGAAAAAAGTAAGATATCTAAGATCAGAGACTAGATTATAGATCAAGGAGCTAAGATTATCAAATCCTAAGAATCTAAGTTCCTAGGACTCTTCCATGTGGTGCGAGTTAGTTTTTTTTTTTGTTTTTTTTTAATCTTATGTAAATATGGATTGCTGGTACTTGTAAGACTCCTTTACTTGTTGATATATTAGGTAAGAAAAATAAGGGTAGTGTTGAAATTGTCACATGTGAGGATTGAAGTTCAAGACTTCCTTGCATCTTAGTCACGCTGGAGACTAAATTAGTAATAATAGTGAAAAAGAGATAATTATGTGGCAATGAATGTTAATATGTGGATGAAAATGAATGTCACTAAAATGATCATTGAATTTGTTGATTTTTTATTGTGAATCCTTATGTGGAATTTGTTTGAGAGCTTCCTTGGAGGATGCCTCAACAATGAATGTCACTTGATTGCTTGTAACAAAATTGATTGTTTGTTGGCATATGACAAAGGAGTGTGTTGATTATTGGTGTACCTACAAAAAATAGATTATTTGCTTTGATTGAATGCTATCCAATAATTTATTCTCATTCCAAATGACTTAGAACAATATCTTAAAATACATAACCCTAAACTCATAAATTTGAATTTTTTTTGGCTCTCATGCCAATGAGCAAGATTAAATATTGGGAATGTTAGCATGGGAATTTATGGAAATTTGAATTTTAATAAATATTGGTATTTTTGTTTATATATTAGATTAATATTATGAGGGAATGTATATTTATGTTAGAAGTTTTTAAAATCTAGTTTAATTATTTTTTGGAGGATTTGAACATTGGTAAATGATGTATTTAAGGAATATACCATCATTTCACCAATTAAATTACAACCTTTTGATATCATTATTTAACTTTTATCTATACATTTTATTAAAATTAGTATGGATGATAATATTTTTTAATAGTTAATAAGTAAACATGGTTTGTGTGACCTATCAAAACATATTTACTTGCTAGGTGATTGAGTATACAAGTGAAAGAGGAATAAAACGTTGTCTCTTCACAAATATCTAATAGATAATAAATTGAATTTATTTTAAATCCTCAAATAAATTAGGTGTTAGAACTCAATAAATTGTTTGGTGTAGGCTAAGAAATATTAAAATGAAATATGTGTTGAACTTTCCTGGATGCTACATTATGATAAAAGTTAAATATCTAAAATTAGAAACTAGTTTATAGATCGAGGAGCTAAGACTACCAAATCCTAAGAATCTAAGTGCCTAGGACTTAATTGTGGTAATGATCCTAGATCTTCCTCATGGTGTGATCCTGTATTTTTCCTATTATTTTTTTATGTGTAAAAATGAATTGTTGGTACTTATAAGACTTGTGTACTTGTTGATATATTAGGTAATAAAAATAGGAGTGGTGTTGAAGCACATCGCGAGGCTTTCCACATGTAAGGATTGAAGTTCAAGACTTCCTTGTGCCTTAGTCAATTCTTGCAACAAAACTAGCAATATCTGTGAAATAGATATAATTAGGTTGTAACGAATGACAAAATATGAGTGAGAATGAATGTCACTAAATCAGTCATTGAATTTGTCGATTTGTTATTGTGATTCAATATGTGAAATTTGTTGGAGAGATTCCTTGGAACATGCATCGACAATTAATGTCACTTGTTTTCTTGTAACAAAATAGATTGTTTAATAGCATATGACAAAGAAGTGTGTTGATGACTGGTGTACCTACGAAAAAAAAGGATCGTATGTTCTAATTAAATGTTATCCAATAATTTGTTCTCATTTCAAATGACTTGGAACAATGTCTTTAAATACATCCCTAAACTTATGAGTAAGTGCAGAAAGATGGGGAGCCAAAAATTGTCTTAAGTGGCCACTTTTTTCTAAAATCAGGAAATACTAACCTTGGATGAGAAATTGAGGATAGTTACACTCAAAAAATTTAGATGCAACAAAAATAAGGATCATAGTGCTCTAAGTCTACTTTCTAAACTACTTTTTTTTTTTTAGATGGTAGAGATTAAGGGGTCCAAAAAAGGGAGCCACTGAAATTGATGTTGTTTTTTGTCAAAACATTGTACATAGCGTCAGTTGTGGCTTCCTCAAAAGGTTAAATTTTTTTTGGTATTTATAAAATCACTTCGATGAGAAATTAGCTAACAACATGTAGTTTATGCCCGATTTTTCTGATAATTTTTTAATGAATATATGATTTTTAACTAATTTTCAAAGTGGACACATCATAAAAAATAGAAATTTGGTTGTGGCACTCCTATAATTTTTTAAAACTAATCAAAAATTATTATTTTTAATATGTGTAGAATGGACTCTAGTTTATAAAAATATAATTTATTTGAAATTTCAATGAATGGTTAAAAAATAAAGTTAAAAATACCAAACATTGGTCTTTGATAAAAAAACAAACACACAAATAAAAGAAATTAAAGATGAAACCTTAACATAGTTAAAATGGGAAAAAAATTGCATTGTTTAATAGTTGAGATAGAGCCTAACATTACCCAGGTGTTCGACTTACTCAACCTTGAAACATGTGCAAACTTGACGGTTGCCACAAACAAGATTATGCGAAATTTTGTAAAATATGCAAAAACATGTCTTTGGACATTGGGAAGGCACTCCAATCCTTTGGGTTGGAAATCCAAAGCAAATCCAAGCCAAAGGCTTGGGGATTCCCAAAGCAAGACAGAACGAGAGTGTGTTATAATGTGCTCACATTATGTCACAATTTTGACTTAACGCGAACGCGTTATAATTCTCATGTTATGCCCCACCTTGCATTTTTCTTGTTTTTGCTTTGTTTAGATTAATGTTTCCCAAATAAGACATAATGTGAGTGCGTTATAGCGTTATAACGTGCTTACGTTATGTCTCACTTGAAATTGTTTTGTGCAAGTTTGGGGTTACCTTAGAATAGTGGTTTACACTTTCTAAGAGGAAGGAAATTTTGGATTTTTTCCATTCACCATACTGAATGGGTTCAGCCGAACCAAGGAAAGCCCAAATAAAAAAACATATTCAAATGGGTTCGGCCGAACATGGGTTCGACCGAACCCCTTCAATATGACAAAAACAAAAAATTGTTTCATTTTCACTGTCACTTTTACTTTCTTCTTTTACCAGTCACTGTCCTGGTGCGCACGGTGAACAGAGTCCGTGACGGCGACCAAACAAGGTTTCTCTCTCCGGCGAAAGCAAATTTCCATTCGTCTCTTCAAAGTTCATCATTCTAGTTTGCATATCGAGCACTATTGAGCACTAGGTATTTAAAATTCAATTTTTTTAGAGTTCAAAATGCATCTATTTGTTTAATTTTGAAACCCTAAATGAATTTTTTTAAAATTTGTTGAATTCAAATTGCACTTGTTTGAAAGTTTTTAAAGCATTTTCAATATAGTATTTTGCTTCCCCGTTTTGCATATATTTTTGTCTTGTTAGACACCTTTCATGAGAAAAATGAATATCAAAACTATCAACTATCTGTTAGGGGATGAGAGGTCTATAATTTCAATGCATCTACACCTTTTCAATGCATCTACAACATTATTTCAAGTGTCAAATGCTCCAACATCACCTCCCCATCATCTACCATTTCGTAGTGGACACCTTAACTATCATCCAACTAATAACACAACAAATAAACTAAACACATATGTCACAAAATAATTTTAAAACTACAAATTTAGGGTCAAACTTGTAGATGAAAATGTAAATTCCATACATGTAGGAGTGAACCATGAAAGTCATATCTTGGTTTGTTAAGGTGTCATAATATTAAATCTTATAAAAAATCAAGAATCATATCATTGATTATGTACATTACAATAAAATATCTCCATATAACAAATGAAGCTAAAAACCCTAACCCTCTTTGTCAATTCTATAGTGTGCTTGTCTAGTATTTTTAAATTCAATTGTATGTTCGAAGGTAATTTGTGTATTTACTTATTGTATTTATTTATCCTAGCTAATTAGAAAAGAAAACTCTAAAGAAATTATTTTCTTTTCATTTTGGCAAAGCCATTTAATTTGGTATGTCCTACGATTTGGCCATAAAGGTTTTCTTGAATCTTATTTAGTTTTTAGATTTAAGTGCTTTCTCATTGTCTAATTTCTTAATCAAATCTAAACATTGTTCGATCCTTATTTCCTTCTAATACCAAAATCATCCTCTTTTCCTAGTAAGAAGTCATAGTTCAATCCCACCATGGTTGTGAATCAAGCTAAAATTGGTATGATTGGGAATATGCATGATACTAAATTTATCATAATGGAGAAGAATCATTTGACCATGAGGCCCTTGTTGAGAAAATGGTAATCAAGATATAGCTTTGATGCACACAACCTTTCTTTGGATCTTGCAAATTTGGCTAGTAATATTAATCCTAGTATAATGATTGATCTCCTTCATATACTATGTTGATTAATAAGCCATGTGGAAAGAAAGTACTTAAAGTTAAATAGGTAAAAGGATAAGCTCAACAATCCCTTTGAGTGATGTGCCATTTTCCCTCCATCCCAAGCTTCTTCTTCATGTATTCCTCCTTATTGTTTTACTCCTATCTATCTTATAATGCAATTTATTTCTCCTTCCACCAAATCTCCCCAAATTTATCCTCTCCTTTTTCCTAGATCTCATCTCATGCTTACTTATTATGATGCACATAGTTCTCTTGTCTCCACATTAGTTCTCATTAGTTTTGTTTACACTTCCCATGTTCCCCTCACTGTGATATTCCTACGCAAGTCTTTGTCACTCCACACTCATTTATTATGTCACGACAAATTTATACACCACCTTCCATTTCTCATCTTGCCACTTTCATTCATGTCCTTAATCCTAGTGTGCCTCTATCTACCCTTGACATTAATGTTTAAAGTCTTGTTGAGATGAAAAGTAATGTTGATTCCTTACCTAATGGAAACAAAAAAAGACATACATATAAAAATCAAACACAATTCAATTTCTATTGAAAATTTTACATATCCATTTTTTGTTGGATTTTTGGATCCTAGATTTGAGATGCACAATGTTAAAGGAGATCCCATGACACATTCAAGGTTCTTTAGTGCTACATATTTGGATTTTGTGTATGATGATAAGTTATTGGCTAAGTTCTTCCCATGAAATTTAAAATATTATGCTATTAAATGATTGTATTATCTTCCATTTGGGTCTATTTTTTAATATTGAAATTGGTCAATGCAAATATTGGGAATGTTGGATTGAAGTTTATTATTTTAGATTTTTTGACTGTAAACAAGGATCTACAAAGTATATACATTCTTAACATTTGCATGTGCAAGTGAGATGAATGTTAAGAACTAAAGTTGTTAGAGGCTACCACACTTAATTATGGATCTTCTAATGCTTCATCTACATCATCCTACCCTTGTAAATTTGAAAAGAAAAATTATTTCCAAAAGGATAGTAAAAAATAATGGAAATGACCATTGTACAAACTATACATTATAAATGTTTCTAATATTATGACTCTAAAGCCTCCAACTTTTTCCTTTGTAAAATGTGCTTCAAAATTTACTTAGTGCAAACATGATTACACTTCCTCCTATTAGGCCATTAGATAAATCTAAGGTTATTCCCAAAAGATATAATGAGAAAGAATTTTGTTATTAAATTGTAGAGTTAATTGTAATTATACTCAACATTTTATGGGATTAAAGAATAATTGATTAAGGATTTGATTGATAAAAAAAAATTAGGTTGAGGGGGTTAATATTGGGGTCAATCCTTCAATTGTTCCTCCTAATGAAAATTTAAATATTTTACACTAAATAAATCTAATAAAATGGTTTTATATGAGGGTCATGAGATTGAGGTACATATACATGTTGACGAGCTTGAAATCATTGATTCACCTACATGTGAGGAATGATTTGTTGGTATTAATAAAAATTATAAGGGTACTTATTCTTCTTCTTATGTACTAGTGATTGACTTTTATAGAAATTTCTATGGACTAACCAGTATTCAAACTTAGGACCTCCCATTTGGTGTTAGGATGCTCTACTATTGAGCTAATGGCTCACATTGTGATGAGTCCTTTTATGGCTTAGGTGTGTATCATTTCTCCAACACACTCCCTTGAGCCACAACATAGGTGTCAAATGCACCTAGCTTGGCTCTAATACCATGTTGAAATTTCCATGAACTAGTTAGGATGCAAATCTCCACCACTAAGCTACCCACCCACTTTATGACAAATCAATTTACGGTTTAGGTATGCTAATTTTTTCGACACCTTTTTCACATTGTGAGATATTACCAAATAATTATAATGGTCCTTTGGTTTTGTGTGGATCATGAACCATGTAAGGGTGTGTTTATTGATCTTACTCACCAATAAAATGTATGCATTGAATAATTTTTGTTTTATCATCATTTTATAAACAAGCATATGCATATTTGAGGGTTTATTTAAAATTGACTAATGATATGTTGATTGAAACTATAGGATACATTATTTTACCTTAATTTTTTGGTCTAAAAGATGAGGGAAGTTCTTATTCTATGTCATATTATTTCTTCTTTAGATGTATCTCATATTTTACTTGGGTATCCATGGATAAAGCAATATCAAGCAACATCATCTATGTCATGCCATCAAGGTATCAAATATGTTCACACTAGTAAAGAGGTTACAATTGCAAGAGATCCGTATATGCCTTTATTTTAGATTAAGTCATTTAACCTTAAATAATTTTAAGAACATACCTAAGGATCCTCTATATAAGTGCAAGGATTCTTTGCCTAATTTGTAAAAATTTCAAAAGGAATAACAATGGTGGGAAAATCAAGACAAGATGCAACAATTTAGAATTCCTAAAGGGTTTACAATTATTAGAGCCAAAGTAGGTTATATGTAGGTTTTATATTATAAAATGATTCAAGAATCTATAAGGCCAAAAGAACCATAAGTATTGCAAACTTTAGTTCAGAAGCATAAGGGATTGGATATTTTCATTCCTAAACATGGTTTTCATAAAAAAAATTACTCATGTAGCAAGGAAGGATGAGGATTACAAATGATAAATCTATATTTTCTTCATCTTAAAAGGGTCTTCAAACTACTTGGGTATCAAAGAATGATTTACATAATAAAAAGTTGAAAATCTACAAGTAGAAATACCAAGTTACAAAAACAAGAATAATCGTTATGGTAATAGAAAGAGAAAATGCTTCCTCTTAAAAAACATGTTTATTAAGAGTTCTAATTTACATAGTGTTGAGGAGCACATAATATAATAAACATGATTCAAGTACCAAAACATTAAGTATGATGATTGGGATGAGAGGATCAACTTGGGGAGGATTATTATAACATCATTAGTTGGAACTTTTTAATTTTATCTCTTTGTGTTGGTGTTGTTTTTAATGTTCTTAATTAGAGTGCGGATGATGTTAATATACATTTAATGATGCATTTTGAAATTTATTTAGTAAAGGTCTCATTTTGTACATCTTTAGTAATTGTATAAAAATTTGGAATATTTTGGTTAATACATCTTATTGGAAAACCATTCATTGAAATTTTTTGAAGCCCACAACCGAATGGTTTGTGATGACCTCTTGCCTTCAAGAATTTCTATTATGCTCATCAATTTCAAACCATTTTGGGGTTCTTGAATGTTTTTAAATTTTAACAAACTCATTACAAAAAGATGGATTTTGAATTTCTTTTTCTTTTTCACATTTAGGTTCTCTTCTTATGTAATTTGGAGACACGCTGAGTTTCATTGGTTCATGTGAGATATTTATAACAAGTATGCAATGAAGTCAAACTTTATTAGATTTGATTCTAATATGACATATTTATTTTGCTTTCCAATCTATATTTTTTGATGTTCTTGGCTATATAATTGAAGTTCATTTATGTTAACAACTATTAGATTAAATATTTTATCCCCAATTATTTTCAAATGATTTTATACTTTAATCTTTGTATTCTTATTCTTTCTTTCATCGTTTCATTTAAAATTTGAACCATTTAAGGATGCTATGTTATAGATTATAGTTGTCTTCCAATTCTTTTTAAATCAAGTTAATAGTATGAAAATATTATTGATGAGTAGATGAATTATTACAAGTTCTATTTTAGATTTGTATTCTCTTTATCTAAATATATTATTTACCAAAGTCTCATTGTTTTTTTAGGTGTATTGTATATATATATATAACATGGAAAATGTAGATCATGTTCCACCTGTGCCAGATTCTTTGTTTGCAAATACTAGTAATGAGATAAAAAAATTGAGAGATTCATTAACACAGAGTGCAAACCCGGGGATATATAGTGAACCATGCATGTTAATATTGCATAGTCTAGAAAAACTAAAAGATGAACTTGAGAGGACTAGTGCATATTCCCCAGACAGAGTGACTGCTATTCTTTCCCGCATGCGGGAAGAAGTACATGGTGACGTTCCCCTTAAACAAATACAAGATAGTGTCACCAAAGAAATGATAAAACCACTTGTTTTCCATTTTATCAAAATGTGCGTAAGGTTAGGGGATACCAGGTCACTAGATGTGTCGATCATGCTATGGCCTCATTGATCTACCCACGATTTCTCGCAGCACATGGTCTATACCCAAACAATGACCGATTCCATTGTATTTTGTTCAGCAGGTTGTATGTTGAGGTCCATTTGGGCCTCAAAGTTAACTACCTAGACATTCCACCATATGTTGGTCAGGGGCGTGGTAGGATTGCTGATAGGCCCACCTATCATTGAGCAGATAGACCACCCCCAATGTTTAGGGTATTGGTTGGTGACAAGTCTCCTGCTCTCACCCCATCTCTAGCCCCCATAGCAAATGAGGTTGTTGTTGCTTCCCAAAAGGAATCAATTGACATTGTAGGTGACATTGCGGCTACCACCACTAGGATATCTAATGATCGTGTAGGTTAGTATTTGATATCTAGACATTCTTGATCTACACCATTTTTAGCATAGTGGACCACCATGGATCCTTTTACAGTGGTCGGCATCCCTACTCCTACACAGCTTGATGCACTTATAGGAGATATGTCACGCATGACTCTACATTATTTGGCTGAGGACCTGTTGGAGGCATATGCCCACATTGCATTAGACAATGGGATCGGTATAGAGCATGTTAGAGATCATTTGAGACATAGAGGTCGTTCAGTTCCAGGATCCCATCACTCTCAGTCGAGCACTATTGTGCATCAGAATCCACCTACAGTTCATACAGTAGCTGCACAGACTATGGGTTTTACTGATATGTTGATTGGTTCTGGTTCATCATCACCGATACCATCTCACCTTCATAGTCCTCTACATTCATCATTTCTAGCACGACATGGGATAGATCAGATGGATGCATATGTTGATTCGTCGCTTGATCGTTTGGTGGATATGGTGGAGGCAAATGTTTTAGAGGACTTAGGTCATCCAATATCAAATGATGTGCATGTGCATGTTTCAATTCTTTTTTCATTATTTTTTAAATTTATTTTTAACTAGATATTCATGTAAGTTGATATATATGTGTATATATATTGTTACAGGTGGACATACCTCATATCACTCCTAGCCTTGGTCCAAATCGTGTGCATGATTGATGTGACTCTGTGGATGAATCTGCTATCAGTGGACATGTGAGTTTTCATAAAATATATATTTATGTATGCATAGATAAATACAAGTTCTAGATTGATATTTAAAAATACAAGTTCATTTAAAAATAACTTTCATAAAATTTATTTAATAAAAATTATATGTATTTAACACATCTTGTACACAATTTATTTGCAGGGCTCAGCACATCCATTAGAGCAGGACCGTTCTCATTCAGATGGCCATTCGTCTAGGAGTAGACATTCATATTAGGCCATGCATTCTAGATTTATGATCTTTACCACATCATGTGTATTTGATTATATGATGATCTTTAAAATTTAGTATTTGATATTTGATGATCTCTAACTTACACTTGCTTATATGATATACATACATTTGCTTATTTTTTGATCTTTAGTATTCGACATTTGATGATCTTAAATTTACATTTTGCTTTTATGATATATGTACATATATTTTCTTATATGATATATACATACATTTTCCTCTTTGCTTATAATATGTGTTATGTTTATATGTATTGAATCCCTTTACATATATGTACATGTGTTTGCTTATGGTTTAAACATGTTTACACATAATATATGTATGCATTTGCTTTAAATATTCAATATACATACATGTTTTCTTATTTTATGATCTCTTACAACTTACATTTCCTCATATTCAATATACATTTGATCTCTAGTAGAATTTTAGGGAAATCAATGCCACTTTATAATTAAGTTCATTCATGTTGATCACGATAAATATTTTTTTAAAAATGACTTAAGCAACATGAACCATTGAGTTGAGAAAACAAAGATATAATCTTTTGACAAGTAACTTGAACTAATTCAAAGGTAATTTTAAGAAAATTCAATCCAAATTATATCTAGCTATTATACATTTTACAAGTAACTTGAAATTCAATTCAACATTTAATTAAGAAAATTTTAATTCAAATTATACCTCTATTATACATTACTTCGACAACTAACTTTGAAATTCAATTCAAATATAAGAAAATTCAATTCAAATTATACCTCTAATATACATTTTTGACACTTTAACAAAATTCTAAAATTACTAGATATGTTGTGCATACCCATGAATTAAATAACAACAAACTCCACAATGAAATAACTTGTTTGTTTACTACTTGATTCATTTAAACTAGGATCTAGTTATTCCATGTACACTTGAATAATTTTGATTCACTTGGAGCATAGATTTTGGAGAAGTTTTGCACATTTATCAAGGAGGCAAATATTAGAGCTCGACAACTTTTCATTTTTATCAATCAAGGAAAAAATTGGAGGATAATTTAACTAAGTTGGTAGAGGACTTGTTTAGAGTCATCTTTAAGTTGAAGAAGAAAATGGGACAACAAAGGAAAAGAAAAAATGCATCTCAACGAAAATTGTCAAAAGAAGAACAAAAGAGGCGTGATCAAAACTTGGAAAATTATCATAGAAAGAAACAAGGTGCATGCTTGTTTCTTCTCTCTCTCACTCTCAAGTGTGTGTTTAGTACTCTTACCTTGAAGGTTTCTAACCATTATTGCACTTAAATGACTATAAATACTTTTAAATATCCTCAAGTCATCTTGTCATGCAAGTTGCAATGTTTATATGATCCTTGACTCCAATTCCTAAGCTTAATTCCTTTTTGTTTCCAATATTTACAAGTTGTTTTGTGTCTTTCTATATATTTTATTTTCATCACTTCAATGTTCTCAAATTATTTTTATGTTTTATGCTCTAGGGATTCCTCAAGCTGGAGTCAAGCCAAATCTAGATATTGGATCAAACGAATCTGTTGAAGAACACATGGACCTTGAAGTTAGGGAGGAGACCCAAGTTCAAACAATGCTTGTTGGAGAGGGGTCAACATCACTTCCTTCTACTGGTATGGATGAGCATATAAAACTAGCAAAAACTTCTCTCACTTATAGCTCATCATGTTTTATCAGTTTGTTTGCATAAATCACCTATATATTTAACATCATCTCTCACTTTTGTTTGCAAAATATTTTGTGACACATGTAGGAAGGGCTCAACAAGCAGGGAAGTTTTCATGCTCAAGTCGAGCCAAATCTAGACATTGATCAAATGAACTGGGCCAAGAATGCATGGTCCTTTGAAGACAGGAGGGAGTACAAGTTCAAACAAATGCATGTTGGAGAGGGGTCGGGATCACTTTTCCTACCGTATGGATGAGCATATAAAACTAGTTGAGAAGGTGGGGAAACAAATTTCTGTAGAAATTTAGATCATTTACTTGAAATGGATATGGAGAACTCAAATATTATGCCAACCAAATTTTATAATAAGAGAGAAAGGAGGTCACTGACTAAATCTGTAAATGGAATGATCAATTCATCATTTCCAATCATCTTCGATATACTGAAAACCCACTGCTATCACGCTTTACTTCTTCGTGATGAGCTCAAAGCTTCATTACAATTGTTGGGTGTCCATTCATCATCAAATAAAGAAACACATGGGATTACAAAAGGATATTGTTCAAAATGTTAAAAGGGCTTAGATCTCCATTGGGAAAGGATCTCAACCTGCGGATAAGGCCACTACAAGAAGGGTGATGTTGACATCTATTGTACACAAGATATACAGAAAAAGAAAACAAAGCACTTTCAACTGAAATTGGTTATAGTAGAACCACATTGATAAAATATGAGAAAAAGAGAGTTTTTGGATAAGAGTTTAGAAGGAAATTGGGAAATTATGTGTAGAGCTCCCCGTTCTGACAGGATTGAAGATGTTAGGAACTTGGTCTCAGGTTTTTGGCATGATCAGACTCGTCCATCATCAAATACTAGAGATGTTATGAGATACAAGATTGGACCTAGTATTTATGAAAATCATATCAAACATTGGCTAGACATAACACAATTTGAGATGTATATGAACTTTTGTAATGCATATCCTCATATAAATATTGGGCAAACAATGTTTCAAAGGTTAAAGCCATATTATGTGAAGATAAACAAGTTTTTTGAAACTTGTTGTTGTCGTTATCATATTGAATTTGATCTCTACTATCAGGTGTTTTGAAAGATGAGAGAAGAAAGATGTGGGTTTCAAAATGCACCTCCTAAACAGGCAAGTTTGTTCATAAAGTCTATATTATGTGATCATGAAAATGGACCTCAAATAAATTTCATAAAAGGAATTTGTGAGACATGTGGAAATTTGGCTAAATTTCTTTCAAGAATTGAGGATACTGACCTAACAAAGACAGTAAATTGCAAGAGGTAAGTACTATTTTTAGAGTTTATTTGTTTCAATTTGTCATAGATCAAGTTATTTGGATTCTCTTTGATGTAATGTTTCATTGATCAAGTGTGGTTTATTATTTATTCACATATTTTACTGACACAGGTACAAGTATGTAAAGTTACAAACAAATTTTGGGAAAGAATCCACAAGGTTGATCTATGTAGAAGAGGAGATTCCCATTGGAAAATTTATGGAATATTTTCGAAAATTGATACGACCATACATACGTCATTCATTTTTTGCTAAGTGGCAAGCACAACAATTCCAAACATTGAGAGATACTTTCCCACATGGAACAGTTCTATCAATAGTTGACTTTGCAGAAAATTACTCCTTTGTACATCAAAAGGAGATTCAATCAGAGTATTACTTTTCAAAGCAGATCACTATTATGGTTCATGTGTGTTATCGACATGCACAATCAGAATTGGATGGTGTTGAGAGTACAGATGAAGAATGAGTCATTAAAAAAGAATATCACTTTTATATTAGTGATGATAAAGAGCATGACACACTTTTTGTCCAACATTGCTTTACAATATTTTTTGAGAATTTGAGAAGCAGGGGTGTAAAATTTGAAAATCATTTTGTATGGTCAAATGGATGTGTGGCACAATTCAAATCTTCACGGCCATTCTATGCACTTTGTAGATATCATAAAATCTACAAAATACCACATGTTTGGATTTTTTTTCAGAGTGGGCATGGAAAGGGTGAGCATGATGGAGCAAGAGCTTGCATCGAATGAGCTTTAAGAGAGCATCAAATGAGTTATCCAGAAGATCATCTAGACAATGCACATGATTTTGTTGAATGGTGCAAGAAACACTTTGCCTCAAATGTGGTCGACACATCTTCAAGAACAAACCGATACATTCCACATAAAGTGTTTTGGGAGATATCAGGTGCGTATAAATTACATTAAATCAAAAATTTGAATTTATTTAAATTTAAAATATATATATACATATTTGTTCACATAATTTTTTTGTTGTACATATGTATCTAGGTGTGGATAGAAGATTGATGCATGGATGCAAGAGGGTAGAAAAAACAAGATCTTTGCATTGTGTTAGGAGTTCAGATAGTCACCATGGATGTATATTAGACACAAGGGATTACTCTTGTTTTTGCACTAAGTGCATTGAGGGAAACTTTGATTATGCATGCAACAATCAAGAACTTGGATATGTTGGTAAATGGGATACAATGCCACTAGTTGTTTCAGAAACATATGATGAAGATGAGGAAGAAATATTTGAAGACATTCCTTTGATTTCAATTGATTATGATCATATTTCAGGATTGGTTAGAAAAGGTACACGTGTAAGTTTTCAATAATTTAATTATTATATATATATCTAGTTAATGATCTTTAGAGACATAATTTCTAATTTTTTTAGATTTTTTTTGTGTAAATTTGGTGTATAGGATATGTTTTTGTAGTCATAGGAGAGCCTGAAAACATCGAAGGTGTTAGATATTATTTATTGCGTTGCACAGAAGAGAGGAATAAGCTAACAGGACCTGAAACAAGTGATGGAATGTTATTTCCCACAAGTGAGTTTGAATTTAAAATTTTATATACAGTGTATTCACATGTGCACATTACATTATAAACATTAAATATATATTGTAAAAACCTTGTGCATTAAAATATTGCACACACGGTCATATGTCTTACCTTAGGTTCATGTTTACCATGCAAGTTCTGTTGTAGTACAAGGGACATATCTAAAACAAGTCAAATTTGTTTAGCATGGGATTCATTTTGTTGACTATCAACTTGATAACAAGGTATATCAATATAGTCACTTAATAATTTTTGCCACTCTACATCTTCATGCAGTTCCACATGCACATGGTCAAAGAAAATAGAGACTAGATAGTGATGATCATCAAAAAATTCTACATGTTATTGAAGAGCGGGCTGAACCAGAATCTTTGACTTAGATTATATCCATGGTTTTCAAGTTCACTTGTAACCCTATACATGTTCAAATGAGAACTTATTGTTGAGATTATGGATGCACAGTCCTTGAAGCTGCAGTCTTCGATGGAGGACCGTTGAGCCAGGAAATATGATCAACCACAGGAGAAGTGTTACAACTATGGAATGCTGATTAAAGATTTATTGATATGATGAAAAAGATATATTACAAATGAACAAGATGCCTGATTATGTAGGCAAGAAGTAAACCCTAATATGCATGAGATGTTTCCAAGTGTTATAATCTAACAATATGTGACAACATGTGAACCCTATCTAGACGATCATTAAATAAGGAGATAAGTTCTAGAAGGAATCTTATCCCACAAACTAGGAAGGGAATATTATCCCATTTATTAAATAATTTATCTAATAATGCAACCTAGGACTTAATTAATTAAATGCAAGACCTAAGTTAACTTATGCTAGTGTAATTAATTAGTAATAATTAATTAATTACACTAACACCCCCCATAAGTTCAACTTAGGGAGGAAGATGCAATGATTATGCAGAGATGATGATCGATGATGGGTCCCGACTACGAGGCCATGTTAGGTACCCATGTACATGATAGATGCAGAAAATCTCCCACAAATGGAGAAAAAAGGGAAAACCTAGTAGGAACAAAACCCCTCTCCAAAAAAGAGATGAAAATGTAGAAAAAAGTGAGATAGGATGGGAAGGATGGAGGACTCCCAAATACCCCCCAAGTACACCATCCATCACATGGATACGATGAAATCAAAGGCCCCCCCATAGGAGGGAAAGAGAGAGACTATGTAGCCCCCCCAAAAGATGTGATCACCTATAAAGAAGGGAAGTGTTTGAAGATAGAACAAGATCCAATGTCGACAAACAACTTGTCTCCCTTTTAGAAGAAACAAAACCAACTGCAAGTGGAGAGATGCTTCCTATTCCGGATAGGAATTGAAGGAAGGATTCAAAGGTGGATGTTGATGATGTCTCTGAACTCTGCTCAGATGTCTCCTTTCTTGATGATGATGCCACAATCAATGAAGAGGGTGACAAACCAGGAAGATGCAGAAAATGATGCTGAACAATAGCCAAAAACGGTGATATGATGAATGTGATGGAGACTTGATAGCCCCCCCTGAATGAAGTGTCCTCAAAACCACTAAAGGAAGTTTGAAGCAAATCCAATGGTAGATGCTGAAGAAACTTCAAGTCCTTCATGGAATGACAATGCAGAAGTCTTGAATATGAAATCTCTGAATAGAGGAGTGATACCCCCTCGAGAATGTTCTCCAAACCTGTAGAAGTAGCCAAGTCAATGATGCCTAAAACAAAGCCATCCTGTAATGCTAAGTCTAAAAAACTGAAAGTGTCCTGATGGATGATGATGGTGGAAGCCTTAATCAATGACTCTGGGCAAGGAATCACTGATTGTGAAGGGATACCAACTGTCTTTGATGAAGAAGAAGCACTTGAAGGAATCTTGTCAACCTCTTCGGAAAGATCAAGGAAATCAACCTCCTGTACAAAAATATCATCCTGGGGAACTTGATGTGAAGAATGACATTATGAATCATGATCATTAGCGAATAGTGGAGTATCTGAATCTCTGTATAGCTCCCAAAGCTTAATCCAAAGGATGCAAGGACAATCACAATGATCAATAGATCTCAAAACATCAGAATCAACTTGCATAGAAAGGATCTCCAAAACAGTGTCAAAAATAAATAAAGCCCCATAATGAAATTTCTCCACAAACACAAAGAAAAATGACCTTCAACACCAAATAAAGACTTCCAAATATGATGTACAACTAAAGTGATGCTAACTAAATCAAAAAAATTGTCCCAAGCTTTAGAATAACCAGGTTATTGATCAAAGGCACCAAATTGAAAAAAAAATCTCATGCAAGAGTACCTAGAGCTGAAACTAATCAAGGGGTTGGACTGATGAAAAAGAGCTCTGAATCACCTTCCTGATGGCACTAGAATCACTAAAATATGATGAGCGGTTGCAAAGTTATGAGCCTTTATGTCCAAATTAGGGTTTGGACTTCAGTTAACTGTATAGATTTCTACAAGAAAATTTTTGTAGAATGGATCTCACCACTAGAAAGTAGATGGAAAGACCTTTCTGATGGTATATTGTTTTCCAAATTTTGATAGCCTGGGTGAAAGTTGTGATAAAATGAAAAAATGCCTATATTAGGCAATCTACAAGCTAAATTGGTGCAAAAATTAAGCACCCGAAGCTAAAAAAAATCAGCCCCTGGTTGCTGATATGACAAGGGGCAAGATTTGGAAAAAAAGAGGGGCCGCCGAGTAGAGCGGCGGCCGGGCGGAGCTGGGCAGTGCCGGGGCGGCGCCGCTGGTGGAGTAGAGCCCTCAGTCGTCGGCAGAAGCTTGGATCGACCGACGGTAAGTCTTCGTTGGCAGGGGCTGGGAGGATGGATGGTTGGAGAAACACTGGCACTGGTGGGAGGAGATCACAGTCATCGGTAGGAGAAGCAACCGGTGACGGGGTGTAGCTAGCGGATGGTGAAGACCCCGGCAAGTCCAACAATTGACAGTTTCGACTAGCTGGAATAATCATCGGGGCGGGCTATAGAGAGCGGTGGGGTCTTTGGGTTTGAAAAACAAGTACCCTCCTCCAATAAATGTGGCCGGTGTGACTCTTCTCTATAGACTGTGACAGATAATAACCAAATTTTTTTGAATATTTCCAAAAAGGCAATTCAAAATTAATACAAATGCCATTTGTATAAAATAAACCCCAAAATATTTAATAAAATGTCGATGGATTAAATATTTATGCCGATGGATGAAGAATATTTTCCCAATGAAAACTATAGCGTAGATTTAAAAAAATCAAACCCATTTGATGCTGATGGAGAAATAAAAATCCAGGTCGTTGTGATTTGATTTTTTTCAAAACTAAAAAAATTATTTTATTTTTTGCCAAAATAAAAAATAAAAATAATAATAAAGCACTGATTTTTTTTCTGAAAATATAAAATGGCCTGCATATAAAAAAAATTGCCTCAGAGGACAACTAACTGAGATGATTTTTTGCTGCAAATTGTACGGATAGTACGATTGATTTTGCAAACCCTAAAAATACCTTTGAAGCTCCCGGTTTGATGTATCCAATTTTGATGAATGGGTAGGTGATCCTAGGGTTTCGAGGCCTTCTAAAGGCAATGGTGAGCTCGTATTTGACTCTATCTGCTTTAGAAATCAGCTTGGTCCCCAGGTGGAAACAAGTAGCCTTCAATGGAAACCTTTAGCCTGCAAGAATCTCGCACACCAACTTTTTTGATCGAGGGTTGATGTTTCACTGGACAAGCTCTGATACCTTGTTGATATTATGGATACATAGTCCTTGAAGTTGCAGTCTTCAATGGAGGACCTTTGAGCCAAGAAATATGATCAACCACAAGAGAAGTGTTGCAACTATCGAATGCTGATTAAAGATTCTATTGATATGATGAAAAAGATATATTACAAATGAACAAGATGCTTGATTATATAGGCAAGAAGTAAACCCTAATATGCATGAGATGTTTCCAAGTGTTATAATCTAACAATATGTGACAACATGTGAACCCTATCTAGATGATCATTAAACGAGGAGATAAGTTCTAGAAGGAATCTTATCCCACAAACTAGGAAGGGAATATTATCTCATTTATTAAATGATTTATCTAATAATGCAACCTAGGACTTAATTAATTAAATGCAAGACCTAAGTTAACTTATGCTAGTATAATAATTAATTAATTACACAACACTTATAAAAACTTGCACATGGTTGTAAATCATTTTGTGTAAATTACAATTATATGTACATATTTGTTCCATGGAAAATTCTTAAGTTCAAGAATGTTTGATAGCATCATCTCTCACTTTTTTTGGTTGCATGTAAACCCATATTATATGCTTTCAATCCTTATTTGAAATGTAGTGATTTTTTTTAAATCATTTTTCCTAAATTACAATTATATACAACTTATATTTGTTTCATGGAATTCTTAAGTTCAATAATTATATACACTTATATACAACTTATATAATTTGTTCCATCGAATTGTTCCATGGGAAACTATGTAAATTTTAAAATTAAGTATTATATAATTATAAAATTATTGTACACATTAATAAAACATAAATGAATGCAAATAAAAACAAACCCTAACCCTTAAACCCTTAACCCTATAGCCCTAAACCCTTGTACCCCCTACCCTCTATCTTTCTCCCACTCCCCCTCTCTCTCTTGAAAGTCTCTCCCTCCTACCACTCTTCCTCTCTCTCCTCTACCCTTAACCCTTAAACCCTAAACCCTTGTACACCCCTACCCTTTATCTCTCAGACTCCCCTCTCTCTCTCAAGTCTCTCCCTCCTACCCCCTCTCCCTCTCTCCCTCTGCCTTAACCCTTAAACCATACCCTTTATCTCTCTCCCACTCCCTCTCTCTCTCAAGTTTCTCCCTCCTACCCCCTCTCCTCTCCCTCTACCCTTAACCCTTAAACCCTACCCTTTATCTCTCTCCACTCCCCCATCTCTCTCAAGTCTCCCTCCTACCCCCTCTCCCCTCTCCCTCTACCCTTAACCCTTGTACACCCCTACCCTTTATCTCTCTCCTCCCCCTCTCTCTCAAGTTTCTCCCTTTGCCCCTCTCCCCTCTCCTCTTAACCCTATAACCCTAAACCCTTCTGCTCCCTACCATCTATCTCTCTCCCACTCCCCCCCTCTCTCTCTCAAGTCTCTCCCTCCTATCCCTCTCCCTCTTGAGCTCCTCTACACTTAACCCTTAAACCCTACCCTTTATCTCTCTTTGACTCCCCCCCTCTCTCTAAAGTCTCTCCCTCCTACCCCCTCTCTCCTCTCTCCTCTCTACCCTTAACCCTTGTACACCCCCTACCCTTTATCTCTCTCCCACTCCCCCTCTCTCTATCAAGTCTCTTCCTCCTACCCCCTCTCCCTCTCTCCCCTACCCTTAACCCTTGTACCTACCCTTTATCTCTCTCCCTCCCCCCTCTCTCTCTCAAGTCTCTCCTCCTACCCCCTCTCCCCTCTCCCTCTACCCTTAATCCTTAAACCCTAAACCCTTGTACCCGCCTTTATCTCTCTCCCCCCCTCTCTCTCTAAAAAGTCTCTCCCTCCTACCCACTCTCCCTCTTGAGCTCCTCTACCCTTAACCCTTAAACCCTAGGACCCCCTACCCTTTATCTCTCTCCCACTCCCCCCCTCTCTCTCTGAAGTATCTCCCTCCTACCAAGTATTAAATTTGATGGTTAACTTTTCCTGTCAACAAATTTTTTAATGATGGTTATCTATTCAAGGGTGCCCTTAAAACATTATGATATACCTTAATGTATGTAAAATTATATATAAATCAAACATATATATCATTATAATTCTATATAAATTTTGACAGTCTATCCAAAATATCTCCTTTTATCTGATACAATCTTCTTAAAATTTTGATTGTATTCTACGAAAAAAATATTTAAATATAGTCATATGGCCATCAAATTTAAGCCTTGCCGCCTACCCCCACCCCTCCATATCTTTCTCTCAAGTCATCATTTAAAAAGAATATAATTAATATTTATATTAATATTAAAAACAAGGCATTCGACTGAACATCTTTAGAATGTTCGGTCGAACCCATTTAAAATCAATTTTTTTATTCCATGGTGTGTGGGTTCAGTCGAACATGGGTTCGGTTGAACCCCTATTCAACCAAACATTTTTATTTTCTTTGACCGAATAGTTGTTCAAATGAACCCACATTTTTTCACCCTCCCCCTTGAGGCAACAAAATTGTTGAGAATTTTGCACTTCAAAGCTCGATTTAAGAATGAAAATGGAGATCTCAGAAACCCAACTAGTATTGGGTTCCCCTCAAAACGAGCTATCCAACGAATATAATTTTAATATGTTTTGATTATATTATCTATATGTTTTTTAAGTTTTATTAAATATAGGTTTTTCACTGAAAACAAAACTCTCTGTTCTACACAAGTGGAAAAATAGAAGATTATCCCAAAAAAAATTAAAAATATGAGTGCACTAGATATTGGAGTCCTTGATCCAACAAAAAAAAAAAGAATTTCAATACATATAGTAAAAGTTATGTGTTATATGGTTGTGTTATGTCTGAATTGTAATTGATTTCACTTTGAAACTTTATTAAAGAAAAAACTATCTAACCAAGTGGAAGCACTAGATATCGGAGTTAAAAATCTAAATTTGAAAGAATTGGAATTTTATTTTTCAAGGAAAAAAAGTTATGCATTATACGGTGTACGTCACTTTTTTAAAATGTTGTTTTTTGAAAAAAAACCAATTTTCATGGGAGATGGGAAAAGAAGTGCAATCTAATTCCAAAAAAATTGAAAAAAATATTTTTAGAATGTACAGAAAAAATGTGACAAAACTCTAGTTTTCATCATCTTCGAATTCCTCACGGTTTAATCGTTATAGGTGCCCGAATGTGAAGATTTTGTTAAAAAAAATATCAGTGTCTAGTTTGGCCAAAAATTGTAAACCACTATTGTGGGATCACCCAAGAAGTTTAACAACTTGAGGTGATCCAGGATGGCAACATACAAGAAGGATAGTTCAAGATTTGATGGAACAAATTATTCTCTGTGGAAGACTCGAATGGAATGCCATCTGAGATGCATTGGTGAAGCCTATTGGAGCATTACAAGCAATAGGTATGTTATTCCTCAGAATGGTCCTACTACTATTGCTGAGATTAGGGATGCTGAGTACAATATCAGGGCTAAGGAAGCATTGTTTAGCACTTATGATTGATTTTGAGATGACAAATGTTATGGATCTGAAGACTGCTTATGAGATCTGGAAAAAGTTGGAAACTTTGTATGAAGGTGATGCTAATGTGAAGATTGCTAAGTTACAAAGTTTGAAAGGGAAATATGAAATGTTGAGAATGCGTGATGATGAGAACATTACTACTTTCATGCAAAGAGTGAATGAACTTGTGTGTGGTATCAGATGTGTTGGTGGACAATTGGAAGAATCAAAGATTGTTGCTAAAGTGCTTAGATCCTTGCCTGTTGCATACAAAGTCAAAGCTACTGCTATTGAGGAGCTCCAAACTGTAACAAATGTAACCAGAGACATGTTGATTGGTAAGCTTACTACTTATGAGTTGAGTGAGTTTGGTGATTATCTTCCTAATATAGAATCTAAATTCAAAGCTACTACTTCTGGAAGAGATAAACATAGATATGATCTAAGAGAAAGTTCTTCTAGAAAGATATCCAAGTATGAGGAGGAAATGAGAGAGATTGAAGAGGAGAGAAAGCTACAGGAGCTTGAAGCACTTATTGTCAAAAGAGAAGCCAAAGGAGAAGGTAAGTATAAAGGAAAATGTCTTATTAAATGTTTTTCTTGCAATAAGATAGGTCATTTTGCATCAAGGTGTCCGAAAAGAGTCCCTAATCCAAGACCTAGCAAGCCTAGATTTCAAAGAAAGTGCTATTATGTTGCTGATGAAGATGTGACAGATAATGAATCTGATAAAGGAAATGGAAGTGAGGATGATTGGGTATTTATTGCTATCAAAGAAAATGATCCAGCCCCTACTGAATCTGGTAGTTGCTCAAATGCGGAGAAATCCCTAGCTGCTTGAGTTGAAGACAAAGATGAATGGGTGATTGACAGTGGATGGTCTCATCACATGACAGGTGATAAAATCAAGTTTGTGAGCCTAGAAAAGTATGATGGTGGTGTTGTAAGATTTAGTGATTAAAAAGCAGGTGTAATTTGTGGTAGAGGATCCATTTCTCTTGATGGTAAGAATAATACTAATGATGTTCTTTATGTGGAAGGTTTTAAGCATAATCTCTTAAGTGTTGGATAGATGGTTGGAAAAGGATATAATCTTCAATTCAAGAATGGAAATTGTAGAATATTGGGAAGTTCTAGAAATGTGATTGCTCCAAGAACAAAAACAAAAGGTAACATATTTCACCTAAATGCTACTAGTATTTAAGTTGTGTGATTGCTCAAGTTGATGAAAGTTGGTTGTGGCATAGGAGAATGTGTCATGTAAACTTTGACAATATTGTTAAGATAAGTTCTACTTAGGTAGTCAAAGATCTTCCTAAGTTGGTAAAGCCTACTAATACTATATGCAAGGAATGTTAGTTAGGGAAGCAAACTAGAATTTCATTTTGGAGCAAACAACATTGTTCAAAAGAAGTGTTGGAACTTGTTCATACTAATTTGTCTGGTCCTTCTAGAATCAAAAGTTTGCAAGGAGACAGGTACTTCATATTACTTATTGATTATTACTCTAGATTAATGTGGGTTACTTTCTTAAGGGAGAAATCTGAAGCTTTGGAGAAATTCAATATTTTTAAGGCTATGGTTGAGACAGAGACATGTCTAAAGATTAAATGTATGAGATAAGATAGAGGTGGTGAATTCACTTCTCATGAGTTGAATTCTTTTTCTGAAATGTATGGGATAAAGAGACAATTATCTACCCCACAGACCCTTCAGCAAAATGGAGTCATGGAAAGGAAGAACAAGACAAGTCAAGATGCTGGTAGGACTATGATGTTGGAAGAAAATGTCCCTCATAACTATTGGAGAGAAGCTATGAGTACTATTGTTTACATCCTCAACTGGGTACAAGTCAAAGGTGATACTAGTAAGACCCCTTTTGAGCTATGGACTAGTCATAAGCCTACTGTTAGATATTTCAAAATATTTGGGAGTAAATGCTATATCAGAAGAGATGAAGAGATAGGAAAGTTTGATGCTAGTAGTGATGAAGGAATCTTTCTTGGTTATTCTACTAAGAGTAAGGCCTACCAGTGCTACAACAAGAGATTGAGGAAAATAGTTGAAATTGCAAATGTCAAGGTTGATGAAGACATAGCTAGACTATCTAGAACCTATAGATATGATTCAGATGATCAGAATAATAGTTCAGTCTTAGAAAAGAATGTATAGACAAAAAAAATCAAGTTTAGATAATTCCGGTGAATCAAGAAAATCAAGAGGAAGGAACTATTGAAAGTGCAGAAGAGAGATCACAAGATCTAGAAGTTCAAGAACATCCTAAGACTCCAAGGTATGTAAGACTAAATCATTCAGAAGATCCGATTATAGGTGATAAGAGCAAAGGTGTCTAGACTAGGAGAAGGATTGTAGAAGAATATTGTCTGATTTCAAAGACTGGGCCTAATAGTGTGAATGAAGCATGCAAAGATGAACATTGGGTGGAAGCAATGAAAGAAGAACTACAACAAATTGAGAAGAATAATACATGGATTCTTTCCTAGATCTAAGGACAAAAATATAATTGGAACTAAATGGGTCTTTAGAAAAAAGCTAAATGAGCAAGGTGAAGTTGTTAGAAACAAAGCAAGATTGGTGTGTAAAGGATATTCTCAAATGGAAGGAATTGAGTTTGAAGAAATTTTTTCCCCTGTTGCTAGGATTGAAGCTATGAGATTATTTGTTGCTTATGCTTCTTACAAAAACTACAAGGTTTATCAGATGGATGTCAAGTCAGCATTTCTAAATGGTGAATTGGAAGAAGTGTAAGTTGAGCAACTTGATGGATTTCAATTGACTAATCAGAGAGATATGGTTTTTTAGTTGAAGAAAGCATTGTATAGACTTAAGCAAGCCCCTAGAGCATGGTATGGTATATTGGAAAAGTATTTGTTGAAGCTTGCATTCAATAAAGGTATTGCTGATAGTAATCTATATTTCAAGATTGATCATGATAAAGATCTAATTGTTGAAGTCTTTGTTGATGATATCATTTTGGAGGAGATGATAGTTTGTGCATGAATTTTGTTGATGAGATGCAGAATGAATTTGAGATGTCTATGATTGGTGAGATGAAATTATTTTTGGGATTGCAAATTATCAGTTAGATAAAGGGATTTTCATATCTCAATCCAAGTATGTGAAAAAATTGCTAAAGAAGTTTGGTATGGAAGATTCAAATCCAGTTGGTACACCTATGGTGACCGGATGCAAGTTGACCCAAGATGATGATTATCTGAAAGAAAATAAAACTAGATACATATTGATGATTGGTGGATTGCTTTATTTGACTCAAACTAGACTAGATATCATGAATGTTGTATGCATTGTTGTAGGATTTCAAGTTGATCCTAAGGAATCTCATGTAACTATTGTGAAAAGGATTTTCAGATACTTGAAGGGAACAATTGATTTTGGCCTGTGGTATCCTAAAGATGATGATCTTACTTTAAGTGCTTTTATTGATGTTGATTAAGCAGGAGATGTGGATGACAAAAAGAGTACTAGTGGTGGTGCATTTTTCTTGGGTAAGAAGTTGATTTCATGGTTAAGCAAAAGAAAAATGTCATTTCTTTGTCTACTACAAAGGAAAAATACATTGTTGTTGCTAACAATTGTACTCAAGTATTGTGGATGAAGGAGATGTTGAAATATATCAAAGCTGTGTATGATGAACCCATTGCTATATTATGTGATAATTTAAGTGCAATAAAGATTTCTAAGAATCTAGTGCTACATTCAAAGACAAAGCATATATCTATCAAGTTTCACTTTTTGAGAGAGAAGGTGAGTGAAAAGGAAGTCAAATTGGATTATGTACCTACTAAGGAACATATTGCATACATCTTTACAAAGTTGTTGCCTAAGGATACTTTGAGTATCTTAGAGGGAAGCTAGGGGTGATTACCCCTCCTAATCAGAACTAAGATGCATTAACTTGCATCAATCAGTGCATTTATGGTCATATTTTGATATGGATTGATGTTGTGGTGGTTGCTACTCAAGGGGAGTAGTCATATGTTCATATATGTGGTTCAAAGTGCATGTGGAGAAAATAGATCTTTGTCATTGATTTCAAAGGGGTAGAAGAGTCATGTGAAAACATGAAAATTATTTGAGGAAGAAGAGTCATGTGGGAGAAGAGTTGTTGAGGAAAAAAGAGTCATAATCTAAGGGGCAATTAGTGTTGAAGATAGTTGTGTTGATGGTGTTTTTCACATCATGTGTTGCCATTAATGCCAAAGGGGGAGATTGTTGGATGTTGTGGTTGTGTTGCTAATATGCAGTTGTCATTGATGTCAACACTATTTGCATTAATGTCTTAGAAGGTGTATATGTCGAGGATATTGAGGAAATTGTAATAAAATAAGTTGCAGGTTGTTAGTGGTGAAGTAAAGTTTAGTTGGTTGGTGAGTTCAGTACGTTGATGATCAGAGGTTTTGGATTAAAGAGTTTCTTTTTGAGTATATCTAGTTTATCCACGTTAAGTTTTAGAGATCCGTGTGAAGATTTGATTGAGTTATGAGTAGTTGTATTTTGACAATTTTTTTGTTGCTTCAATTGATGTTCCTGAATGAAGGTGATGAGATTTTAGCAAGTTCAGTTGTTGCAGATACTTCTCTAGTGATTCATGATGTTTGTGGATGTTTCTAGATTTTTCTCTATCTATGTTGCACGTTTTCATTGATCGTTGTGCTTGTGATTCAAGATTTTCTCTTGCGTGTTCATGTTTTTCATATTCTTGGCCGACAGGGTGTTGTAACGTGTTGTGGATCTTCGAGGATTAATTTTTGAAGGTGGTTCATTTTTGAGAATTTTATTTTGGGTCTTCACTATGTTGTGGCTGACCTTGGTTGATTCACATTAATAATCTTTAGTGCTTTGGGTTGACAGTTTGTATTCATTTTATTATTTCATTGTGGCCAACATGTAGCGATGTAATTTCTTGTTGTAGATATATATGAGCAATTGTTTTATCATTTGAAGGCATGTGTATGTGAAGTGTGTGAGTCCTATGTACGAATAATGTTTAGATCTTTTGAAGGTAGAAGCAGAGTGTGAAGAAGAGTGAAGAAGTGTGAAGAAGTGTTCATATGCTTAACTGGAACTGTAATCAAGCATTAGCAGATGCTATTTTCTTAATTCAAATTCTTGTGGATGTAATCCAAATCTTTGTAAGAAAATGTGTGTCTTCCTTTTGTAATTGAACAATGAGCTCTAGGTAGTGCACCTAAATGCATGTGTATTCCCCATTAATATTTCTTTATACTTGTAGACATGTAAAATATATCGATTGACATTGTGCGGCTGATCCTGACTTACTAACATCGTTTCTTCCTGAATCATCCCTCGGTCTAACTATTTAATAAAATTTTATTATTTGATTAAATTCATCAATATTCCTCTCTTAATTGAATAAATCATTTTATCTAATTAAGTCAGTCTCTTTTGTTAATTAAATCAATCCATCTGATCTAATTATCCCTATTGAATTAAATAATTAATTTATTTGATTAAATCTCTAAAGTCTATCCATTAAATTAAATAAATTAAAACCTTGTTTAATTTAACCTAACACCAGCTCTTTTAATTAAATAAATCAAAATCCTTATTTAATTAACTTCTTATCATATTCCTCTCTTATTTGATTTAAATAAATCCATAAATTTGAGTCAAATAGGTCACATCATCTAACATCTCTCATTAAATTAATTAGCTGTTGATTAATTTAATCTCATCTCATGTCCCATCCTCTAGATAATGCAAGTTGCACATAAAAATAGATATAATTCATTTATTAAATCTCTATTTTCCTCACAAGGCATCTTTTGGAATATTCTCTCAATTTGAATTCAAAAATTCCAAGTCAACATGTACATCCAACAAGGCAATAAATTCATCTTACATGTCCTTTTCCTTAAGCCAAGTGGCATTTATTGCATTTTCCCTTCCCTCTTACATGTCATTTCAACAAATTTGAAATTCAAAATTATGTATTTATTGGCACAATCCCCAAATCTTGCACATCCTTCGTCCATTCATAGCTTGACAAGTGGCATCTTTCCATTGGATGAGTGTTAGTCCCACATTGCTCAAATTTGGACATTCATCCATCTTGGAATTCTATAAATAAAGAGCTCATATCCTCATTTGATCATCCACAAATTAGGCAAAGTTATTATGCTAAAATATTTAGCCATTTTCATCCATCACCATTGAGTTCTTAGCTAGGTTTTTGTAGATTTTGGCTTGGAGTTCTCATTCTTCATCATCAAAGTGGATCAATCTCCATCAACATATCAAGCTTGCATCTTAGGAATTGGGAAAGGGCCAATTTTCCCATCAAATTGGCACCAATTCCCCCATGGGATCATGAGTGTGCACATTTAAATTAGGATTGGATCTATATTTACTTGTTTCTTTGTGTTCTTCATTTTTTTCTTTCCTATTTTGAAGTTTGTAAATGGATTTCGTGGGGAATCCTTGTTTTGGCTTGCAATATCTAACTTGAGATGTTTATTCTCTTTGTTTTGCAGGTCCTAGGATTGGGGTTCACACAATACTTTTAGCAAGGTATAATCTTGTGGACTGACCTCCATCATGGTTTTTCCCCTAACAGGGTTTCCACATAAAAATCTTGGTGTTATGTGTGCTTTTGATGTGTTGTTGATTTATTCTTTCATGGTTATTGATCAGATATGAGAATAAGGTTAATAAGTTGAATAAGTTTTGAAATTTTGTGACAAATGATTCAGCCCCCCCTCTCAGTTTTCTACCCTTGTGTTGCCAACATAATCTCCAACGAATTTTTTCCCATAGAATATATTGCATGAACATAAGTGATTAGACAATTTTTGGTAGAGTTTCTATATGATAAAATGAGATGCCTAGAATGTGAAATTTCCTATAAATAAATAGATGACTTGATAGACCCCGAATCAAGGTGTTGTTGTATACAAAAACCACACCAATATATCATCTACCCAACTTAAGAAAAATGATTCTTATAGGGAATTAAACAAACCCATAAAGTGTTGAAATACAAATCACCAATCATACATATAAGTGCACTAAAAACTATTGACAAGCCAAATTTCAGAAATTATTTTGAATGTGCAAGAAACTTCCATTTCCTCTAAAATCTTAAATGGTAGTAGAAGCTCCCACCTTAACCTACAGGAAAACAAGTGATTCACAATTTTTCTACCATGACAACCATGCTAAAAATTAGGCTAAAAACCTAGAAAACACATTTTTAAATAGTGGTGCTTGATCCCTTCCAACAACTTGTAAACTTTCATAATTTTTTGAGTTTTTGAATACACAAATATGAACCACAACAAATAGGAAATTTGAAAACTTTATTACAACTCAAATTGTTTGGAACAACTTGGGGTACAAAGATTTCACCAATACAAGGCTATACCATTCCTACAACTTCTATCTACAAGCAATGAAATAAAACTTCAAACATTCTGAAAATCAACTAATTGCAAGCCAAAATCAAATTACAACACTTTCAAATCACCTCCAAAATCCTTTGCAACACTCTGGATGTTGTTGGTATTTTCCTTCTCAACTTCTTCTTGTAACTTCTAGTTGCAACCCTTCAACCACATTTCTTCACTTAGCTCTAGGGCGTAGGATTTATCCTTGCAATAAAAACAATAAAAAATTTTCCATATGTCCCCAAATGAAGTGTTGGAAATTGTCCAGTCTACAAAATTGAAAAATATAGTGAATTTCATAACTTTTCTTGGCATTGTTTCTCATAACTCACCCTTAACCTCCTGTCATAAACATGACACTCTAATTGGATCCTTGTTATGCATGGGCCTCCATATTCTCTTCCAAATTATTTTCAAATATTCCAAAATACAAATTCCCCAACTTGGGCGTTGGGTTTTCCAATTTCCATTTTTTTTGGATTTTAAGCACATTAAATGTGTAGCTAATAAAATCACCAAACTATAGATTTTGAGCCAATAAATAAAATATTGGTTACAACAATTTTACTCCATTCTTTTCCCAAACATAATATTTAAACATTCAAATATCCAACCAATTAAAAAAAAAAATCCATACTTTGAGAGTGCTCAAACTAGGTGCCAAAAAGTTTCTTGCAAAAAGAAACCACACAAGAAAAACAAAGATTAAAATAAAATATTTTTGAGGATGTAGGATTGCCTGTACCCCTGGATGCTCCTGCATCAAACAACTGGGGTAAGAATAAATGTTCCATGAGTTGGAACTCATGAACATTTGAAGATTTCGTACTTGTTCATTAGCCACTTTTCTTCCTTATCTACATGTTTCTTCTTCTTCACCCTACTCTAAATCTTCCTATCTCTTCCTTCATCCTTCCTCTCTTTCTTTCCCTAATAAAATTCACACTACTATGCCAAGGTTCTTCTTTCCACCCTACTTCATCATTCTCAACACCTGCATTCAAATTGACATTAACAAATTTATAGAAACCAATGAATTCTATCTTCACATCTTTCTTACCTATTTCTCCTTAATTATCTTCCTTTTCTATGTCAACAAGACTCATTATACCTTGTTTGTTTTCAATTTGTAACTTGTTATTGCTGCCCCTAACCATATTTCCCATTTCACTTTCTTTCACCATTTCATCAAAATACAAATCAACTTTATCATGAACTTCAACAAATTTTGAAAAATCATCAAATTTCTTAATTTTCTCCTCTTTCCCTACCAGTACATCAATCTCATATCCATTATTTTAAACCATGTCATTTTCATGTAAATTAACCTCTTCTTTATCAGAAAATAATTTTGAAAATTTAAACTTTACCTCAAAGTTTGTTGCAACCATCGTTTCACTTGTTAATACAAGCCACTCCTTTTCAACTACTACAATTTGCATTAATAAGTCACCTTCTCCTTCATTTTTTGCTTCTCCTTCAATTTCCTTATTCACTATCTTCCCCATATAGTCTTCTTCACTTTTTTTTCTCTAAAATTCTAATGTTTCCAAGCCCTATATGTTTTCTTGCTGCTCTACTACTGCCCCAACTTCACAATCACCATATTCATTTATCTTTTCGATGTGCAAGTCAATATTTACTTTGCAAAAATTAGAAGGAGATAATACCTCTATTTTTGTTGTTGCAATCTCCTTTCCTATGCATGCAATTTTTTTATTTTTTTAATGTCCTCAACAAGATGCACATATGTTGCTACCTCTTTCTTTCTCCATTTTTTCCTTGTTCCTTTCTTCTTTTTTTTCTTTCTTTCATCTGCATTTATGTGGGCTTCTCCCACATGACTTCCTTTTCATGCTCTTTCCATCATAGGGTTGCAACATTGCACTTCAACATTCTTATTTTCGCTATCCTCTTTGCCAAACCTTTTCTTTTCCTCTTTCTTCTCTCCACTTTCCTCTATTATAGCTTATGTTCCTTCTTCATTTCCTGTACACAAATTATTATTTGCAAACTTATTATGAAACAAACAATGAAACTCAACTTCATCTATTTTTTGAACTTTCTCAACCATAGTTTGCTTCTTCATTCCCAAGCTTTCCTCAAGGGAATCTAATGTTACTTTTATTTTCTTCAACTCTACAATTAGCTTCTTTTCTCTCACCTTTTCCCAATACTCTTCCCAAAATAAAATTCTCACATGTCTTCCAATGACCCATCTTGTCTTCTTTTTTAAAATCTTTTTTAAAGACTCTCAAGTCCCTCTGCAATTACAAGTCCTCCTTGCAATAATATCTCTCTCTTGTTTATCCTCTACTCAAAAGATGGTTTCTACAAGACACACCTCTCTCTCATGCACCTTCACCTAGCTTTAACCTCTGCTAGAGGATAACAACTAAAAACTTATCCATCTACTCTTTCCTCTTCTCTTTCTTCATGGAAAATTACTTCAACTCTTTCATCCATTCAACTACTATAATACCTCCCAACCAATCTTCTTGCTCTGATACCCTTTGATGAAGATCGAAGATCAAGACCTTGAATTGAGGTGTTCTTCATAGCCACCACACCAATATCTCATCTACCCAACACCAGAAAATTGATTCTCATATGAAAATAAACAAACCCATACAATCTTGAAATATGAATCATCAATCATGCATATAAGTGCATTGAAAACTATTGACACACCACATTTCAAAAATTATTTTGAATGTGCAAGCAACTTCCATTTTATCTAAAAACCTTGGTAGTAGAATCTCCCACCTTCATCTATAGGAAAACAAGTGATTCATAATTTTTCTATGAAGACAACCATGCTAAAAATTAGGCTAAAAACCTAGAAAACCCATTTTTGAATAGTGGTGCTTGATCCCTTCTAGCAGATTTTAAAATTTCATAAAATTTTGAGTTCTTGAATACACAAATATGAACCACAACAAACAAGGAATTTGAAAAACTTTATTACAACTTAGATTTCTTGCAACAACTTTAAAATAATTTCACCAATACAAGGCTATGTCATGCTTGCAACATCTATTTACAAGCAATAAAAGCAAACTTCAGTATTCTGAAAATCAACTACTTGCAAGCCAAAATCAAATTACAACACTTTCAAATCACCTCCAAAATCCTTTGCAACACTTTGGATGTTGCTAGTATTTTCCTTCTCAACTTCTTCATATCAATTCATGCTAGAACCCTTCAACCACAATTCTTCACTCAACTCATGGGTGTAGGATTTCTCCATACAATAACAATAATAAAATCTTTTCCATACCTCACCAAATGAGGCATTGGAAATCCTCCACCCTGTAAAACTAAAAAATGTATTAAATTTCATAACTTTTCTTGGAATTGTTACTCATAACTCCCCTTGTAATCTCCCATCATAAACATGGCACTTTTATTGAATCCTTGTTGTGCATGGGCCTCCAAATTATCTTCCAAATCATTTTCATATATTCTAAAATACAAATTCCCCAACTAGGGTGTTGGGTTTTCCAATTTCTTTTTTTTTTTGGATTTTAAGCACATTAAATGTGCAGCTGAAAAAATCATCAAACTACAAATTTTAAGCCAATAAATAAAATATTGGTTACAAGAATTTTACCCCATTATTTTACCAACTATAATATTTAAGCATTCAAATATCTAACCAATTAAAAAATATATTTTTCCATACTCTAAGTGCTCAAATTAGGTGCCAAAAAGTTTCCTGCAACAATAAACTACACAAGAAAAACAAAGATTAAAATATAATATTTTCAGGGATGTAGGATTTCCTGGTACCCCTACATGCTCCTGCATCAAACACCCAAAGTAAGAAGAAATGTTCCATGAGTTGGAACTCATGAACATTTGAAGATTTGGTGCTTGTTCATCAACCACCTTTCTTCCTTATCTATATGTTTCTTCTTCTTCACCCTACTATGAATCTTCCTATCTCTTCCTTCCTTCATCCTTCCTCTCTTTCTTCCCCCATGAAATTCATGTTACTAT
>VDFB02261743.1:0-97909 GCA_007258455.2 Sequoia sempervirens | reverse complement strand
TCTTGAATGCTCTTGTGAACTTAAATTTTCTATATGCATGAATACTTGAATGCTTAGGATGATCTCTTGAATGCTTAGGTGAAAATGAGTGAAACAACCTTGTATTTTTACTTAATTATGTAAGAATTCCTAAAATTACAACACTACAAGCCGACATCAGATCTAGGAGGATAAAATCTCTCCAAAATTTTGAATTAATTTCAATTTTGGGCCACATGGGACTCATATGCCCAAGGTGGCATATGAGTCCCATTAGGCATAATTTATGGGACCAAATTTAAAAAATCTTAGAAAGGTGTAAAACCAAGATCGAGACCCAAAAACCTAGGTGGAACTCATACACCCAAGGTGGCGTATGAGTCCCAAATCACTAAATCTAGGACACAGCCTAAAAATACTTGAATTATAATTGGATGTTAATTTATGTCAAGATTATCCTCAAAAATATGTATTAAATGGGGCTTGTGGATGCAAAATAAGGCTAATTAAAGCATACAAAAGCCCAATTATTTATAAAAAACCCTAGAAAGGTGTGAAAGTGTGTTACAACACTTTACAACACTCTAAATAAGGAATGATTAAGCTTAAAAAGAGGTTTATTAGGTTCAGTTAATTAATAAAACCTTAGAAAAGTGTGAAAGTGTGTTTCAACACTTCACAATACTTTAGCAAGGTACCATTTAAGTTCAATAGCTCACAAGGGCCTAAGACCTATTGTGAATGTGTCAAACACATCACAACACTAAATCAAGGCACCATTATGCTTAGTTAACAAGGAGGGACCAAACAAGAAGGGAAAAGTATAAGGGATACTTTTTCTGTTGCCACACTTCCATCTTGAGCTTCCATAACTCAAAGTTGCCTCTGTTAAACTTCTCTATCTCAATTCTACTAGATGTGCTCACCATCTCCTTCTTGCAATAGGCTCAACAAAAAAATTCTTCAACAGGCTCCCACTCAAATAAGATCAGGCTCTAATACCAATTGAAAGGAATCTAGGTACGTATAAAAGCTTTCAACACCAATCTATCAGAGGAGAGAATGTGAAAATTTCTACAATTTCAAACCCTTATTAGATTACAATAAAGAATATGCACATAACAGGTAAACATAAACAATTTTAGAGATACAATAAAACAAATAACACAAAATATACATGAGTAAAGCCCATTCATGGAAAAGCCCCACTCCAAAAGCCTAAACAATGTATTATCTATAAACAAATGATTACAATACACTTGTAGTGCAAGTTTCTATAGGAGTTTGTCTATGTTACAATTCTAGAGAAAATCCAATAGCATATTGGTATCTCAACACAACTTCATCATACAAATCCAAAACACAAGTGCTCAATATATAAGAGCTTACAATTCATAAATTAGACATTTCTAAATCAACTACCAAAGGTTGAAGATGCAACATTGAAAGTTCCAAAACCACCACATATGCATAACTGTAAGTTTCCAATTTTGACAACATGCAAAACTCGCATTTGCCAAATAATAACCACACCTCAAAAACTCACATTCCATGCAAACTCAACATGAAAATATAAAATTCCTTCATGCACAACTCCACATGTAAATGCATCTTTCCAACTTGAGTCCTCCTTAGAAATAGAAACTATGAGTTGTAACTCACAAGACAACATGAGAAAATAGCAACATTAAATATTTAAAAAATAATGCTACGAAAAAATGAAAGGTTGATAGACCTTAATTTTCCTAACATTATCCCACTTATCAAACGTCTTTGAAGAGTCAATGGAAGTAACGTGATTTAACTGCTAGAGGCTGAGAGGCCCATAGACTTCAAACATCATCTAAACTTCTTTGTGCTCACTAGCTTTGTCAATGCATCTGCAACATTTGTCAGGGTATCAATCTTCTCCAAATTCACCATTCCATCTTCTGCCATATCATGAACAAAATGAAACTATACATCAATGTTCTTTGTTTTGGCATAGAAAGTAGGATTTTTTGTAAAGAAAATGACACTCTAACTATCACAATTTAGATAGTGATATGACCTGCATAAAGCCCAACATATGAACATAAATTCTTAATCCAAATGGATTCCTTACAAAAATGAGTAGCTAGCATGTACTTTGCTTCTATCATGAAAAAATTAGTTATAGCTTGTCACTTACTCATCCAACTAATGGAACTAAAAAAATCATGAATACATATCCACTAGTGGATCTTCTGTTGTCAATATTTCCTGCCCAATCAAAGTCCACAAACCCATGAATACAAATTGAATGTCTAGGTTTAGTAGGATAACCATGAAAAAAACAAAACATACTTGGATGTACCCCTCAATTATTTGAACACTCTCTTAACTGCATCCCAATACACCCCTCTAGGATTATCCATAAAATGACTCAACAATCTGATTGCTTGGGAAATGTCTAGCCTCCTATAGACCATAGCATACATCAAACTACTTATGACACTAGCATTTGGTACTATAGAAAGCTTTAGCCCTTGCAACATAGGAACAACTAACTATCTACAAGTTTTCATGTTGAATCTCTCAAACACTGCATTCACATACTTACTCTGGCTTAACCAAAGATTTCTATTAGCTTTGTCTCTTCTGATCTCCATCCCCAAGATATATCGAGCTGAACCTAAATCCTTCACTTTAAACTATGATGACAATTAATACTTCAAATCTAAAATAAAACTTTTATCTTTCCCAAAAAAATAGCATACCATCAACATAAAATGCAATGATGAGAAAACAATCATTAACAATTTTGTAGTAAACACAATGATCAGATTTAGATCTCAGAAATCCCAAACTCAACACAAAGGTGTCAAATTTTTAGTACCACATCCTTGGAGATTTCCTAAGAACATACAAAGACTTTTTCAACTTGTGTACCAAACCATTTTTTACCTTTAACAACATACTATTTAGGCTGTGACATATAGATTTCTTCCTCCAAGTCACCATGAATTAAGGTTGTTTTCACATCCATCTGCTCCACTTCTAAATCATATCTTGCTGCTAGTGATAACAAGAATTGAATAGATGTCAACATTGCAACAAGAGAGAATATCTCACCATAATCTATCCCCTCAACTTGTGAATAACCCTTCACAACCAATCTTGCTTTATGCTTCCCAACACTACCATCAAGACCAACTTTTTTCTTGAACACACAATTACAACCAATGGGTTTGCCTCCTTCGAGCAAGGGTACCAAATCACATGTATCATTTTTCTTCAATGCAAAAATATCCTCATCCATGGCCTTCATCCAGGAATATGCATCACTTATATCCATAGCCTCTTGCACATTCCTTGGCTCATCGACATTAGAAATCAAAGAAAAACAATAATTTGAATCCAACAATGAATAACCACACCTTTCATGCGAATAACCAAACCTGTCAAGTTGTCACCTATCTCTCATATACCTCCTTAATTGATAGGTTGAGGATCTCCTTCCTCTTGATAACTTTCATAGCTCATCAAGCTCTCCTCATCATCATGTCCATTCTAGGCTTAAGGTTCAACTTTATTATGGTCAAGAGGAAGCTAAACCATATCTTCTTTTTTTTGTTTTTTTGTAGTTTGCAAAATAATGGAAGAAGGTTTCATTTCTTTGAAGATAATACTTTTACTATAGAGAACCCTTTCAGCCACTAGTTCCCAAAGCATGTACCCTTTGACAACAATGCCATAAATGATGAAGATACACTTGAAAGCCTTGTTTTCTAACTTCGAAATTTTCTCCCTTGGAACATGAACATATGCCTTGAGCACAACAAAACACACAAAGATGTCTCAATGAGGGATTTCTTCCCAAACATGCCTCTATAGGTGTCTTATCAACAAGACTTAATGTAGGAGATCTATTTACCAGATAGCATGCAGTGGCAACAACTTCAGCCTAGAACATTTTTTCAAGGCCAGTTGCACTCAGCCTACTCCTAGCCCTCTCCATAAACACATCTTATTCATCCTCTCGACAACTCCATTTTTTTAAGGGGTATATGGAGTTTTTTATGACTTGCAATCCCATGTTCTTTATAGAACTTATCAAAATCTATGGAACAAAACTCACCACCAATTTTAGTCCTCAAACACTTAGTATTCCTACTAGTCTAAATTTCTACGAAGTCCTTAAACTCCTTAAACCAAGTAAAGACTTCATATTTACTTATGAGAAAAATAAACAAATTTCCTTCTACTATAATCAGCTATGAAATAAACAAGATATATAGATTTTGATAATGAAGAAACATATAGAGGACCAAAAAAATAAAAATTTACATAGTCTAAAACACCAAAATATTTTTGAGAACTATGATAAAATTGAACAAAGTTTTATTTTCCATAGACACAATGTTCATAAAAGTTGAACTCAAGATTACAATCATCAATCTCCTCAACAAGGCATTTATTTTTCAGGGTTCTTAAACCCTTTTCACTAATATGACTACGTATTTGGTGCCAAAGCATTATCTTCTTAGCAAGTAAATTCATCTACAAAGCATGAGCATCCAGCTTGGGTACCCAAAAAGCATGACCATCGGAAGTAGATGCAACTTTTTTATTTTTTCTTGGTTCCAATGGTGAGGATAGTGACTCAGAAGTTCCTTTCTTCTTTTCCATAGAAGATTTATTGCACTGAATCTTGCATGCATCCAACTATAATAGAGGGCCTATCTAAACACCCTTAGCAAGCACCATAGCTCCTCTTGTCATTGTACATCTTCTATTCGAGAAGACAACCTGCACACCCACATCATTCAACTTACTCACATAAATAAGGTTTTGTACCAAACAAAGGATATACAGGACACCACCGATCCCATTCACTCTACCATCTGGGAATCTTATATTGACTCTTCTATGACAACTATATTTAGGTAAGAGTCATCACCCAGTTACACCTTCCCACCATCATAACTTTCATACTTAGAAAACCAATCTCGATGTGATGTCATGTGGAAAGAATCACTAGAGTCTATTAGCCACACATATTGAAATCCATGCATTTCCAAGGCAACAACAAAAGCATTTGCATCATCCTGAGAGGATTTATTAGATTCAGAATTAGACAATGTTTTCTTTGTCTTATTTTTCTCCTTACAACCTTGGTGAAAGTGACCAAATTTTTCGTAATTTGGTCTTACCAAAAGACTTTGATCTCCCACTAGATTTGGATTTTGACTTCTCTTGCTTCCTTTTCTTCTTTTTTCCTTTTTCTTTCATTCTTCCTTGAACCACTAGAGCCTCCTTAGTTGTTTCAAAAGATCTTCTCTACATCTCTTCAAATATCAGTGACACAACCACTTCATCCATCTTAAAGGTGGTAGCGGTACTTCCAATGGCCATGACAAGGTGGTCCTATGAATCTAGAAACAAACACAAAAAATTCATGCAATGATCTGATTTCAACTAGGAAACAAGCATGTTGAATGTATTTAGATGATCTGCGATAGATCTTGCTTCTTCCATTCAAAGAGAATACATCTTCTTTTGTAGGAACAACTTATTTACCAGTTATTTAGCCTGATAAATTTGAGCAAGTTTCTTCCAAAGAAGTGCAACAATATTCTCTTGATGAACATTTAGGAGTATTGAATGAACTAAACAAAGTCTTATCTGACACAATCTTCTAATCCATTAGATTCCAATCTTCTCGTTTCATGCCCATTGGTATAGCTCAGAAAAAATTGTCCACAAGTCATTTTCTACAAGCATTTCTTTCTAAAACAATGGAAAATGGGGTAGGTAAGGTGCTTTCGTATAGTTTAGGACATAAAGCACACCCACTTTCCAATTATTTCACTCAAGGATAACCTTAGAGATCTCAATACAAAGCAGGAAGAGATCTTTCAAAAGGGTTGTCCTAGGGTATGATTCTAAAATAATGAGGAGTTCACCACCAAGTTAGGACTTGGAAAGACAAATGTAATGCAAGATGTCATACTTAACCCTAATATGATGCAATCTTTCACTAAATGACATAGAAATGCATGTAAAACAAAAAAAAAGTTGTAAGATGAAATGAGTGCAACTGGAAATATGAAGATGACTAGATGGAGCTATAAATTCCACTTTAATGTTGACTAGGACTCATACGCTAGGCTAGGTGAATCAGTCCCAGATCTAGATTTCTGTGCAAAAACAAGAATCTAGAAAATGGGTATCCAAATCTGTAAAAGCTTGAAAATTGACCTACACTAGGACTCATATGTTGAAACTAGTGTATCAGTCAAGTTAGGGTTTTCTGAAACTTCAAAGTATGAATCTAGTCTTCAAGGTCTAGTCTATGCTTCCCAATTGATTTCTGAATCTGAAACCCTAATTTTTAGTCTATAGAAATCTTCCAAGTATCTCCAATGCAAGGTGACAACTTTGAACACTTTGACAGCTTTCTACTAACTTTCTCTTCAATGTCTCTTCAATCTAAACTTGAAAATCACACACTAAAGAGAGGGGAAAATGATATTTTGTTAGTGGAAAGGGGTTTTCCTTGGTCAAACCCCATTTTGGTAATCAACCTTGAAATGAAATGAAATAGGAATGGAGAATGATGAATGAACAAAATATGATGTTGCAACTCACCAAACCCTAGCAATAAGAGGATGCAAAAATGTATAAGATGGCTCTAATGGATGTAGATCTTGAATACTAGCTTGAATCATGAAACCCTACATCACAATTGGTAGCTCAAAAACAAACATGATGCATGTAGAATTTGACATGATGCTTGATGCTTGAATAATGCTTTAAAATGTTTGATAATCTACCCTTGAATGCTCTTGTAACACTTGAATTCTATTGTGAACTCAAATTTTCTATATGCATGAATACTTGAATGCTTGGGATGATCTCTTAAATGCTTAGGTGAAAATGAGTGAAAGAACCTTGTTTTTATACTTAATTATGCAAGAATTCCCAAAATTTACAACACTACAAGTTGACATCATATCTAGGAGGGTAAAATCCTGCCAAAACACCTAGGTGGTATCATATGCCTAAGGTGGCATATGGCGTATGAATCCCAAATCACTAAATATGGGTCACATAGCCTAAAAATACCTAAATTAAGATTGGATGTTGATTTATGTGAGGATTATCCTTGAAAAGATGTATTAAATAGGGCTTGTGGATGCAAAATAAGGCCAACTAAAGCATAAATAAGCCCAATTATTTATAAAAAAAACCCTAGAAAGATGTGAAAATGTGTTACAATACTTTACAACACTCTAAATAAGACATGATTAAGGTTAAAAAGAGGTTTATTAGGTTTAGTTAATTCATAAAACCTTAGAGAAGTGTGAAAGTGTGTTCCAACACTTCACAACACTGTAGCAAGGTACCATTTAAGTTCATTAGTTCACAAGGGCCCAAGACCTAATGTGAATGTGTCAAACACATTACAACACTAAATAAAGGCACCATTAAGCTTAGTTAACAAGGAGGGCCCAAACAAGCAAGGAAAAGTAAAAGGGATACTTTTTCCGTTGCCACATTTAGCCCTCATTTTAGTGAGAGGATGAACTTTCTTTAAACTCACACTAAAGTAGAAAAACACACATGAAGAGGGGTACAAGTGCACCAATGTCAGTAGGATAGGATGACAACAATCAAGAGGGGTGATCAAGCCCCCAGGATCAAGATCCCATGACTAACCAACGCAGGCACAAGAAACACACATGATAATGATATAAAGAGCACAAAAAGACACAAGCATACATAGTTTCCAAAGAAAAAATAGAAAAATAAAGGAAAAATAGAGGTGGATCAAGCTTCGACTATTTTTCCATTGTGATGTGGATCAAATCTAAGTTGTTTGTCCAAAAAATGCATGCTCACTCTTAGGCAAAAAAAGTTCAGATTGTCTGCTAGGTGAGTAATCCAAGAAGGTGAGAAACATACACTCATGGAAAGTATGAACTCACACACACACGTGAGTAGCTAAGGGAAATTCATGCCCTCATTTAGCTTCCCATCAAACCATACCAAAGTTATACCTCCTGAAAATTTTAATAAGGCGCCAGGTGCCACACAAAAATGAACTTCAAGCTTCATGAGGCAAGCAAAACTTTGTATGCTTGGAGATGATGAACAAACAAGATGGATCTATAGGAATGCAAGTTGTGTTATACAAGGTGGCCATATAATTCAAAATTAAAATACAACAATAAGGAACATTGAAAGGATCCTTGCTTAGTTCATACAAGGTCTTTAATTTAGGGAACATTTTGCCTAATGTCTTCAAGAGAGGACTAATCAAAGAATAAAAGATTCACAACTTAGGGGATGTAGTGTGTCACATCAAGCCACTAAGAGGAATATAATATGCTAAGATAGATCACGCTCTTGAAGGAAATCACACTCAATTGCATCCATAAAGCAAAAGACACGCCACATGAAATAAGAACACTACACCATGAAACATGAAAAATGCAAAAGAATAATGCCAATGTATGTACCAACTTTAAATAAATTGCTAAACACCATGCTGTGAGAAATTACTTTAAAGTATAAAATGATAAATGCTAACAATAAAGAGGACATGAGAGCTTATTTGGAAATGCCTATGCCAATTCATATGTTTCTAAGTAAATCTACGTCATGCAAAAAGGACAAGGGTTTGCCCCCAAGATGAAAATCCAAACACATAAGGGATCTATGGATCTAGGGTCAATATGTTCTTGCTAACATGTTATTAGAGAGCTCAAAACTGTCATCATTCCCCAAATACACATAAAACTAAAAGAACATGCCAAAAAAGAGAGCAAAACCAAAGAAAATCATTTTGGGTCAACATGGAAGAGACCTAAATTTCTCGACGCCTTGCATCATCCCCAAAAGGAGAACACAAGAGAAGGAAAATATAAAGGAAAAGTAAAGGAAAATATTTTGGGTCAACATGGAAGAGACATGAATGTCTTGACACCTTGCATCATCCCAAAAGGAAAGCACAAGACAAATGAAAAAGATAAAGGGAAAATGTTTTGGGTAAACATTGAAGAGACATGAATGTCTCAACACCTTGCATCATCCCCAAAAGGAAAGCACAATACAAATGAAAAAGATAAAAGAAAAATCCCTTTGGAAAGAATTATGACATAGAGAAGAATGAAGGTACAAATAGAGGAATGTCACAAAGAGAGATAAACATAATAGTACGGGGGGGTCACATTATGCACATGAAATCATACAAAAGAAAAAGGAATAATGCAAAGAAACAAGGAAGGCATGTGTGAGTCAACCTAAAGTAGGTCGTATGCATCCCAATCATGTTTATTGTATACCAAAGGTGAACAACTAACCAGAGGGACTATGGCAAGTTCCAAACTAGGGCCATCACTAGGTTCAACACTCTTCTTGGGAGAATTATCGTTTAAGGTCATAGAAGAATAAAACTATGTATTTAATTCATTAAATGCACTTCCTCATCAATTTTAGTAATCTCCTCATCATCATCTGGGTTAATCACGACACGAGGTTGAATATTAATATCTAAAGAAGTCTTCAACTCTTATTGTGGTTTCATTATAGGATCTTTTTTTTAGGGAGGGGGTAGACGCATCATGCATTGCTTCAGTCAAATTTTGATTTTGATTTTATTTGTTTATTTCTTCAGTTAACCTACGAGCAAGGGCACAACGTCTACGTCTACACTATCTAGCACCTTTGATTCTTTTAGTTTTGTTTTCAAGTTGTGCTTGTGTAGGAGCAGGTTGATCAACCATAGGTTTCTTTTCTTCCCTAAGAGGAGGAACAAAAGGAACCATGGGAGGTTGTTCAACCACTTTATCTTTGAGTTTGTAGACTTGTTTTATTCTAGGAGGTGTTATGGGATTTTTTTCGTTGTCTCTTGGTCTTTTGTAGGAGGTAGGTGAAGCTTTTATCTTATCTTGGTCTTGGTTATTTGAAATTTATTTAGGTTCAATCATGGTCTCATCAATGATGGTAGGATCAATTGTAGACTGAGGAATTTTTCGGAGGGATATTTTTGTTAGTTTCTTTTCCTTGAACTTTTGGTAAGATTTGAAAAAGAATTCTTCTTGTGGTTTGCTAGGTCCATAGGGCCAAAAGAAATCTAAGGAAAATTTTCCACACGAGGACAACAAGTTAAAACCACTATGATGGATGGTGAAAATTTCATTGTCAAAGGAAAAATTTAAACATTTATGTACAACCAAAGGGACGACATTCATGGAGTGAAGCCATGGATAGCCTAGCTTCACACAAAATTGGTCTGACTATGGGATGATGGAGAATGAGATATCTAATGTTTTCGGTCCTATTTGTAATGGAAGGGTGATTGATCCCATCATAGGGCAAGAGAAACCATTATGCATCTTGATCCATGCTTTTAGTTTATCATATATATCTTGATAGGGTTCATGCAGAAGTAAGAATTTATCGATGATCACATTCTCTCCACATATGAGACCTATTAATATCCCATTAGTGGGCTTGTCATAGATTTGATCGACTATGTATAGAGGACCATCAGGTGCATGTTTAAGTATATATCTTTAGAGGAGAAAGAAATCTCAAGAGGCTTTTTAGTTCGACCCTTGTGAGGAATGATTTTTATCACTCCTACCATATCATCCATAGGATCATTATCTATAGGATCTTGTTGAATAGTATCATTGTTATCATCATCCATATCAACATTCATCACATCATTCTTTGTAGTTTCACTAGCTTTGAAAAATGAAATTTTATGGTTAGGCATAGGGTTGGTAAAGATTTGAAAATTTTTGTTAGGAGGGGAAACATAATTATTTCCTTGATCATTAACACCTCCAATGGAAAGACAACTAGAATCAATGAGGTCTTGCACAAGATGTTTAAGACACTTGCAATGTTTCATATCGTGTCCATTTTGTCAGTGATAATGGCTGTAGGAAATTGGCCTATAGTTTGTGAGAAATGGTTTATTAGGATCAAGTTGTTTAATAGGAGGAAATGTAATCATTTTTTGTTCCAAGAGTTGTGTCATTGTGTTGTGAAGGGTATTGGGTAACGGTGTGAATTGTCTTTTCAAGTCCCCATAGCTAAAGGATATCACAACTTTAACAACTACTTGGTTATTGATATTTTGAGTTGTTTGTTGAGGGGTATTGAATTGAAGGAAACCTTTATTCATTTTTATAAAAGGTTGGAAATTATTTTGGTTTGTAGGTTTGGATATTTTAGTATGGCTAGAGGTGGATTTGTATCTCGACTGCTAACATAATTTTGATAATCATGGAGGTCAGTACACAAGTGCATGAAGGATGGGAACTTCATCATGGTAAAGGTATGTACAAGATCATTATGGGCCAAAAGTGGCGATATGATGGGTATGTAGGGTATGTGGTGATGATTTTTTTTTTACCTAAAATTGATGAAATGAAAAGGGTTTTTAAAGGAGATTCTCAACTTTCCACCAATATAAATTATGCTTTACTTTGAATTTAATAAATAATTATTATTCATTTTCTAATTGAACTAAAGTCTAGATTATAGTGATTGAAAAACATTTATAGCTTTCAAACATCACATTTTGAATCTAAAAACATGTGTCACATTCTATGCTTCACATACTATGGATTAAAAAAAATGAATTTCATGAAATTTTGACCAAGTTAAGGTGGTCACATATTAGTTTTTATATTTTTAAAATTTTTAATAAAAAATTCATAATTAATTATTTAATTGGAAAAAAATTACAAAAATTATGCATCACATTAGGACACTTGATTCCTCTAATTATATCTAAAATCTTATAAAAAGTATTATCATTTTATTGAGTTAGGGTGGTTAGACAAACACCTACTTCTTTTTGCCATAAAATTCAAGTGCTACTACATTGAAATTTCAAATTTTCACCGAATAGCTTTTTTTTTTTTTAAAACCTAGTAATTTAGAAACTACATTCAATTTTCTATAGATTGTATTCTTACATATTTTTGAAATAATATAGATGACTTATTCAATTTTTTACGTCAAGTTTCCTAACTATGATTTTTTTGAATTTTTCACCACTTAAGGGCCTATTTTTTCCATGATGATCCTGCAAATACCCTAAGCTTACCTTGTATCTTACTTTGAAAAATTTCTATGAATATCTTTTGAAGGTGAGGATCGAGAATCTTGACATTGATTTGGGAATAAAGCTATTGGTAGCGTTAGATAAAGTCAGTTATGTTTTCTTCTTCTTTTTTCTTGCATCTCATCAAATCAACCAAGGTCATTTTAGGGGTCATATGTACTTGGAAATGGTTGAAAATTTCTTCAACAAGTTCATTGAATGAACAAATTGAGTTGTTCAACAAAGAAGAAAACCACTCTAAGGTAGTATCCCTCAAGGACCTAGGGAAAATCTTAGCCAAGCTTTTATCATCAAGGACAAAGTCACTACATAAGGTGGTATAAGAATTAACATGGTCAGAAGGATCTCCCTTTCCCCCACATTTCTTGAATCTAGGAACCTCTACACCTTGTGGCATCGATGTTCACAATATCTCCAAGTACAATGTGCTAATTTTGACATAATATGTAGGTGGGCCATTTTGATTTTGGTTGATCATGGAAATTTGTTTTTGAAGGGATGAAATAGATTGGAAGAGTTGATTTATGAGAGGGTGATTTCTTGTGTTATGATCTATGGAGGTGAAAAAGGTGGAGGGGTGTATGTGTTCGAGGGTCAAGTGAATGGAATGCTTATAGGTGGTAAAGTGGTAAGAGATATGATGTGCAATGCCACAAAGGTACCAGGGATGCTAGCAGAAATACCCAAGGAAGGAATCACATTACTAGTTGGTTGTATTGTTGTTGTGACTTGAGGGTTGGTATAGGTAGGAATAAAGGAAACTATTGAGGGAGAAGGAATGTGAATTCCTCCTTGGCTTGTGAAATTGTTCATAGGTAAATCAAAACTATTGTTTGAGGGGAAGTTTTTTCCAAAGATTTGAACTATGTTGTTCACAAGGTCAAGTCCATCTTCACTTTCAAGCATGCAATGAATGTTATCTATGGTAGGGATGGAGGTAGTTGAAATTTTGTAGGTTTGCTAAGTCTTCATGAATTTAGATTATGTCTTTTTGTGAAACACTATCAATCCTTATTTCAACATGCTTCACACTACTTGAAGGAAAAGAGTTGGTAAGGGTATGGTCCATACCTAGTGTGCTAGTGTCAACACTATGAGTGAAAGAGCTAGACAACCCAAGATCCATGACTAGTGTGCTATCACAAGATGACATGAGTCTCAAACTTCATCTCACTACAGTATTAGCAATAGGACACCAAATACTCATACAAGGCCCATACTTAATGAAAAATGAATGCAAATGCAATATTAGCTAAGAAAAATGAAATGACTATGACATAAACTATATAAACTAAAACAAAAGGTATAAACAACAAATAGGAGCACAAAAACAGAGCTTTGAGTTCTAAAAAATGTTGTCTAGAATTTTCATTCAGACTGATTCGCCCAGAGGGGCATATGAGTCCCAATGAGGTTTTTTTTCAAAATTTTCAAAAAATTCAATTGATGGGTATGCGCAAGATCATAATGGAAAAAATAGGCCCATAAGTGGTGAAAAAATCAGAAAAATCAAAGTTAAGAAACTTGACGTAAAAATTTGAATAAGTTATCTATATTATTTCAAAAATATGTAAGAATAGAACCTATAGAAAATTGAATGTAGCTTCTAAACTACTAGGTTTATTTAAAAACAAAAAAAATCTATTTAGTGAAAATTTGAAAATTCAATGTAGTAGTACTTAAATTTCAGGGAAAAAATAAGAAGTAGGTCTATCTGACCACCCTAACCACAATAAAATGATAATATTTTTTAACTAAGATTTTAGATATAAGTATAGGACTCATGTCTTAATGTGATGCATATTTTTTTATAATTTTTTTCCATGTAAATAATTAATTATGAATTTTTTATTACAACTTTTAAAAAATATAAAAACTCATATGTCTGACCACCTTAACTTGGTCAAAACTTCATGAAATTCATTTTTTTTTTTAATCGTATAGTAGGCGAAGCATAGAATGTGACACATGTTTTAGATTCAAAAAATGTGATATCATTTGAAAGTTGCAAATGTTTTTAAATTAGCCTATTAATCAGGACTTTAGTTGTAATTCAAATAAAAAATGAATAATAATTATTTATTAAATTCAAGTTAAATCATAATTTATATTGGTGGAAAGCTAAGAATCTCCTTTAAAAATCTTTTTCGTTTCATCAATTTTGGGTAAAAAAGAAGTCGACAGCCACGTACCCTACACATACGCATCATATTGCCACTTTTTGGCCCATCATGATCCTGCACATACCATAATTTTGATGCTTTTTATGTTGTATGATTTGTAAACTAGGTTCAAATGCATATTTTGTATGATTTTCAATTATTTAAGATACAAAAATGCAAGCTATATGAACTTCCACTGATGCAAAATTTAGAAACCCTAGAATGACAATTAACTAATGCAAACCTTAATGCAATGTTAATGCACTTGCAAGATCTAGGATGATGATGCACTCCAAGTCAGAATTATAATGTCTTAAATATACATTCACCAAAATAAAACAACATAAAATGGGGTAGGTAAGGTGCTTTTGTATGCTTTAGGACATAGAGCACACCGACTTTCCAATTATTTCACTCAAGGATAACCCCAGAAATCTCAATGCAAAGGAGAAAGAGATCTTGCAATATGGTTGTCCTAGGGTATGATTGCAAACTAATGAGGGGTTCACCACTAAGTTAGGACTTGGAAAGAAAAATTTAATGCTAGATGTAATACTTAACCCTAATATGATGTAATCTTTCATTAAATGACTTAGAAATGCATGTAAAAGAAAGCAGAAAGCTACAAGATGAAATGTGTGCACCTGGAAATCTGAAGATGACTGGATGGAGCTCCCAAATGCTAGAAATTATAACTTTAATACTGAATGAGACTCATAAGGAAAGTTGGGAAAATAAGTCTCACATTTGGGTTTTTGTGCAGAAACAAGAATCTAGCAAATGGCTATCCAAATATGTAAAAACCTAAAAATTGACCTAAACTAGGACTCATATGCGAAAACTGACGTATCAATCAAATTAGGGTTTTCTGAAACTTCAAAGTTGGAATTTGGTCTTCAAGGTCTGTTATGTGCTTCTTGATTGATTTCCAGATCCAAAACCCTGATTTGTAGACAGTAGAAGTTTTCCATGTATCTCCAATGCAAGGTGACAACTTTGACAACTTTGAACACTTTGACAACTTTCTCCAAACTTTCTCTTTAATGTTTCTTCAATATAAACCTACAAATCACACACTAAAATGAGGGAAAAATGTTGTTTTATTAGTGGAAAGTTGTTTGCCTTGGTCAAACCCTGTTTTGGTAATCAAACCTTGAAATGGAATGAAATAGGAGTGGAGAATGATGAATGAACAAAATATGATGTTGGAACTCACCAAACCCTAGCAATAAGAGATTGCAAAAATTAATGAGATGGCTCAAATGGATGTAGATCTTGACTCTTGCTTGAATGTGATAGAACTTGAATGCTAGCTTGAATCATGAAACCCTACGTCACAATTATTAGCTAAAAAAAACATGATGCATGGAGACTTTGACATGATGCTTAATGCTTGAATAGTGCTCTAAAATGTTTGATAATCTTCCCTTGAATGCTATTGAATGCTCTTGTAGACACTTCAAAGCTCTTGTGAACTCAAATTTGGTATATGCATGAATACTTGAATGCTTAGGTGAAAATGAGTGATAGAACCTTGTATTTATACTTAATTATGCAAGAATTACTGAAATTACAACACTACAAGTTGACACCAGATCTAGGAGGATAAAATCTCACCAAAAATTTGAATTAATTTTAATTTTGGCCCACACGAGACTCATACACCCAAGGTGGCGTATGAGTCCCATTAGGCATAATTTATGGGACCAAATTTAAAATGCTTAGAAAGCTGTAAAACAAGGATCAGGACCCAAAAACCTAGGTGAGACTCATACACTTAAGGTGGCATATGAGTCCTAAATCACTAAATTCGGGCCACATAACCTAAAAATACCTGAATTATAATTGGATGTTAATTTATGTCGAGATTATCCTCAAAAATATGCATTAAATGGGGCTTGTGGATGGAAAATAAGGCCAATTAAAGCATAAAGAAGCCTAATTATTTATAAAAATCCCTCAAAAGGTGTGAAAGTGTGTTACAACACCTTACAACACTCTAAATAAGACATGATTAAGGTTAAAAAGAGGTTTATTAGGTTCAGTTAATTAATAAAACCTTAGAGAAGTGTGAAAGTGTGTTTCAACACTTCACAAGACTTTAGCATGATACCATTTAATTTCACTAGTTTACAAGGGCCCAAGACCTAATGTGAATGTGCCAAACACATTACAACACTAAATCAAGGCACCATTAAGCTTAGTTAACAAGGAGGGCCCAAACAAGCAAGGATAATTAAAAGGGATACTTTTTTCATTGCCACACTCCCATCTTGAGATTCCATAACTCAATGTTTCCTTTGTTAAAATTCTCTATCTCAATTCTACCAGATGTGCTCACTATATCCTTCATGCAATAGGCTCAACAAAAAAATTCTACAATCGGCTCCCACTCAAATAAGATCAGTACAAAAAACCCTTTAACCCACACTACAAAATAGAGGTGATCTGGCTCTAATACCAATTGAAAGGAAGCCAAGTATGTAGAAAAGCTTCCAACACCAATATATCAAAGGAGAGAATGTGAAAATTTCTATAGTTTCATACCCTTATTCAATTACAATAAAGAAGATGCACATAATAGGTAAAGATAAACAACATCAAAGATACAATAAAAATACATAACACCAAATATATATGGGGAAAACCATTTCGAGGAAAAACTCCACTCCAAAAGTTGGAAAAATGGATTATCTATTAACAAAATATTGCAATACACTTATAGTGCAAGCTTCTAAATGATTTTGTCTTTGTTACAATTTTGGAGTAAATTCGGCAGCATAATGGTATCTCAACACAACTTCATCATACAAGTCCAAAACACAAGTGCTCAATATATAAGAGCTTACAATGCATAAACTAGACATTTCTAAATCAACTACCAAAGGCTGAAGGTGGGACATGGAAAGTACCAAAACCACTACACATGCATAATGGTAAGTTTCCAATTTTCACAACATGCAACATTGCAACTACCAATTACACATGCAAAACCTGCACTTTCCAAATAATAACTACACCTCGAAAACTCACATTCCATGCAAACTCAACACAAAAATAGAAAATGCCTTCATGCGCAACTCTGCCTGTAAATGCAACTTTCCAACTTGACTCCTCCTCAGAAATAGAAACTACAAGTTGCAATTGACAAGACAACATGAGAAAATAGCAACATGAAATATTTAAAAAATCAATAATATGGAAAAATCAAAGGTTGAGACACCTTCATTTTCCTAATATCTTTTTCATAGGAGAAAGAAATCGGGTAGATTTGTGCAATAGAAATAATGTATACAAAATATAAATAAATAATACAGAAAAAAAAACACAAGTAGATAGTATATCATATGGAAATGTCCTCCATTATCCTATAAAAATAAAATCAATCAGAATATAATAACAAATCTATTATTCAACTATTAAACACGGAAATATTATTAAATACATTAAAAACAGTCATAAATACATTAAAAAAACTACTTTAAAACTGTCAATATATAGAATACAAACATACTTCCAATAATATTGAAAATAAAAATTCAACAATTAACCTAACAAACTGTTAATACTTTTACAAAATTTATAGAAGCCTGAGTAAATCCTTTTGACACACAACCACAATTCAAACCACAGTTCAATGCATAATTGTTTATATAATCGTAAACTCTTAATAAAAACTTTTTTTCTTTTTACATTTGGATTATAACTGCCCATTAAAAATCTGTTCCAGTCTGCTTTTACCTCTACCAAAATATCTTTAAAACCTTTCCAAAACATAAATCATCGTCACCAACATTCAAACTAATGAAGATAGTGACACTAGTTTGGAAATGTCAAATCATAATAAGCAAAGAATAATGCAAATCAATGTAAACATATTCGTCTTGCTGCAGCTGTAACTACAGTTAAACAGTCTACCATATCATAGTTAATGGCCTGTACTGGCCAAGTGGGCTTTTACGAGAGGATTCATAATCTCTGCCATTGGAAAGCATTCAATTTTGTATTATGTAAAAGATTTCCAGATACAACCATGCAAAAGAAAAGAAGAAAATGAAATTGACATACAGAAGGGGTGAATTTGGAACCAAACATCAATCCAAACTGTAAATTTATTTTATCTATAGAGTTTTAAAGAGCCCAAGAAGTTCTCAAATTTCTACCATGTGCCATAATCTCAATTCTATAAGAGAGTAGATTCGTATGGTTCTTCTTATTAAAAGACTCTTCTATTCTTTAATCCTTACTTTAGTGTTCGCTTGTTTTCTACTTCTTTATGACATGGACTTTCCATCTTTACGCTCGGGGCCAATTGTAGCCTGCTGTATGTATGTATATATGGGGAGTACAAAATTATTAGAAAAGTCTTTTAAAATAAATACTTGTTCAGGAGATTAAACAGTTAAGAAGGTTCACCAAATATGATAGTATTTAGATAACTGAAAGACAATTTTGCGCCGAAGCAAAAGTTAGATTTATATTTTAAAACTAATATTGTAATCAAAATATTTATCTCAACATCTAATAAAAATAGAAAACAATATAATAGTTTGTAAGTTCAAAAAAATATATAAATTGGTGGAAAATTGTTGATCTATAATTTATATGGATCAAATTTAGGGCATTCCATTTGTTGTTAGAGTGTTCTACCAAGTAAGCTATCAGCACCTTTGTGGCCAATCTACATGTTGTAGGTTCTTGAGGCTTCTAGCCTAGCATTGATACTACATGTTGAACTACAACTCATATGAACCAGCTGGAACTTGAACCTAGTACCTTCCATTTGTTGCTCGAGTGCCTTACCAATTGAGCTACTAGCCTCTTCAGTGTCAGTCCATTATCGATCTAAGTGTGCCTTATTTCCACTAGAAATTATATAATTTTATTGAATTAAAGACTTTGTATCTTAAATAGCTTTAAAATGACTTAAAGAATTTTATTTTCTAATTTAAAATTTTAGTTTTAGTATACATTTATGATGGTGAAACTTGTACATTGATGTCAATTTCTATTTAGTTTTAGTATATATTGTAATGATGAAATGTGTATGTCTATTTTAATTCTCATTTAATTTTAGTTTAGTACTTTTTTGACAAAACAGATTAAAATTAATTTTAATTAAGTATCTAGAAAAAAATATATAAATATTTTTAAATACTAACAACTACTACTAAAAAAAACTCAAGAATAGCCAAGGTAAGAGGGTTGGGGAGGATCTCTAGGAGGCTACTAATTCCAAGATAAAGGGTAAAAAAATGGATATTTGTACCACACCCCCTACCGATGATGGTGATACCAAGAAGAAGAAACCTCTATCATTCGAAGAAAAGTTGCAATTCTTGCAGAATGAATGGCAAGCAATCAATGGCCTCAACATGTTGGATGACTAGTAGTTATTTTGTTTTCTTGCTAGTTTGCTTTTGTTTTTGTGTTTCTATTTTTTGTTAGTTTGTTTAGCTATTTTCTTTTTTGGGTGTCTCACTTCTTGCGACCTCCCCTACATGGCCTTCATGGCCGTTTTGTAATGGGTATGGGTCCTACCCATCTTTATCTTAATCAAAGTAATTACTATTAAATATCAAAGAATATAATTTTGAGTCATTTTTTCACAAACCCACCACCTCCAAGCAACAAAGGAATCCATACAATAAAAAAACATAAAACTATAATGAGAAATAAAACAAAATGACCAGAAAAAATTGCCTTTAAGGTGCTAAAGAAACTACAAAGATTGTAAAAGACAAGGACTACTAGTCTATGTGATTTAAAATGTAATAATCAAAAGCTCATTTGGTCATTTGAATAGTCTACAACAACATTCCACTCTTTCAGATTATGAGAAAAACAAATTGAATCAAAGTTTTGTGAAAGATGAAGAATCTACTTTGTAAAAGATTCCAACCTCTATTAAGATTCATGAAGTTTTCCATTATTTAGAGGTCAGACCAAAATCATGAAATCCATTTCACATATTATCATCTTCCAACCTAGTTTACAAGGTTTCTCTAAACCTTGAAAGATGGTTCAAGCTTCCATTTCATTAAGTGCCAAATCCCATAGCAAAAGAAAAAGAAACAAACTATTTAAACATTATCCACACTTAACTCCACCAATCTCCATAGCACTTGGATTGCCATGAGAAGAACCATCAATGTTGATTTTGAAAAAAATCAAAGGAGGGAACCATTTACTTTCTTTATTCACCTTATGAGAAGGTTTGATTTTTACGATTGGTATTTGACCTTACAACTAAGGCCACATTCTCCATTCTATTATTGTATCATCATATATCTATCTTCTATTCTTTTAGAGTCATAGTTATTGTTTTTCCTTGGGTTTTGGACACTTTTACTACACATCCATGATTCTCATCTATTTCATGTATCCTATATAAATAATGATTTTTATATACTTGATCAAAATCATGTTATACCTTTAAGCATATTTCCATCACTTGATACAACTAGTGACACATATTTTACGGTGTACACTCTATTAAACTCATCTTCTAATGATAAACATATATATGATAGTTTATGTAATGAGTTTACACCCTTTTTAACTATTTCTAACATTGTTTCACCTTATGATGATACATATTCTACATGTTATGATGATTATACATCCTTAGAGCCATGTTATACTGATATGCTACCTTAGTTTATACATATTGATGTGTTTCATGAGATAATTCTTATACACCACATTTTAACCCTATGGACATTCATTATAGATTTTTAAATATTGATAAATTGTGTGGTAATGGCATGCATATTGATGATATTTCATTAGCCTCTCATGTAGTCAATATTGAGGAATCATTACCTCTTCTAACATTAAACAATGATATTAGTAGCCTTAGTAAAAAAATATTACATGATCATGATGGTACTACAAATTATTTGTTACATTCTAAAACATTCTTTCTTAATAATTATGAGTATTGGAGGATTATATAGTAGTAACTAGTGAGTTTAGAATTTATTTGAGTGCTATTTTTTGTAATGGTTTGATCCATCTTGTTAATGTTACACTTGTTTAATGAAGCTAGCACATACGCTTATTGCTTATTTTTCTCAATTCAATAGAGATCAATATGTTACATTAGAACAACCTATTATACCTCCTCATATTATGATTCCTAAGCCTATGGAACTGGAACAACCATTGAAACAAACTCCCATTACATTACTTCTTGTAAAAATATGCAAGATTATATATTTTTACTCAAATCATATGTGTGGATGTTTTAGTGATTGAAGAAATTTATTCAAATATAAATTAAAAATATATATACAAGGAAAATATAAATTTTAAGCATAAAAATGAGCCTAAAACTCCCTCATTTAACAATGAGAATCACATGTAAATCATGTGGATCAATAAATTAGTCTAGTTGACCAAAATGCACACTATATTTAGGTTATAGATGAGATAAAAGAAAAACCTCTTGATACACATGTTGATGAGTGACTTCATTACTCATAAATCCTTATTTATGGACCACTTCTTACTTACCACTTTTTTTTTCTTTTTGTTTATTTAATTAGATTTGTGTTTTTCATATTTTTTGTTCAGAGTTGTATAATGGAAAGACACATTTAGTGTTACATGTTGGCACAAGTGAATTTGAATATATGTCATGTATTTAACATTAATTCTCCCTTGTTTTTTTCTAGAATTTCTACTTTTGCTTTTTCTTATTCCATGTATGTTTTCATCCCACTTACTTATTCACCTATTTACTATGTCTTTTCTCACACTTTAGACCCCTTGATTGTGCCATGTCCATTGAATCCACTATTCTCATTTCACCTCCTATATTTAATTATTTATTTTTTTTACTCGATGAGAATCTTCTTACATTACTCTTTTATTATCTTGTTGAGATTTCCTACATGCTTTCTTTGACTCCTATGTCCTCTAATCTTCTATGTTTACCACCTTAGGTTTTCACATTTTTTATATTATGAACTTTTATTATATGATTTATAATTTATCATTGTAGCCCTTATCCTACATGAATATGATATAAATAAATTTATAATTATCCTATTACTTCAAATATTTTATGTTTCTAATTCCTATCATGATTACAACTCATTTTTTATGATCCTTATTATTCTAATAATATTATATGATTCTTATTATCTTCAATAATGCTTATCATCTTATGTTATGGTCATGTACTTTTTTACATCCTATGCTTACAATCGTTGTTGTATTCACACGTTTCTACTTATGATCTTTATTGTGTCTTTATCTAATCCTTTCTTCATTTTAATACCTTATCATTACATGGGATTACACTTTTTATCGTAATTTGAGAGATAAATTATCATTTTTTCCATAATAAGGGGCAAATGAATTTATACACACTTAAACTATTACACCTTACTCATATAGATTCCTTTGTTCTTACCTATTAGTTTGATTACCTATTTCTAATTATCAAGACACATAAAAAATGAGGGCTAGTAAAACTATTATATTGTTCTTATGTTCATATCACTTACTAATCTATGCCACTATTATTTTGTACTATGGATTATCATCACTTGCCTAGTTTGTTGTGTGATCATGTTGTTGGAGTTACATTGGGGACACCATAAACTTCTCCATATTATTGGTTTCTTGCTAGTACCAAATATGTCATGAACCTAAATCCATCTCACTACTAGGGATTTATTCCCTTATATTGACCATTTTTTGGCTTATGCTCTTTGATGCCACAATAGGGAAATATTGCTAACTTAATGTTCTATGCAATTGCATATTTATGTATATCAATTAAGGGACACATCAATACCTTCATGTGGCTATTTTTAACACAAATTTTATATCCACTCATCTTTATCTCCAACCCATGTTGTTACCATGCTTTTTATTTGACATATTTTATATGGCTTTTATATAATAGATTGATGATACTAATTAAATTTATGTGATTACTAGATTATATTTATATTTCATGCAATATTTTTTTCCCCTCTCCTTGAATTCCTTGTACATGATCGATGCAATCAATTGAAGGGGGCATATCCTATCTTTAATGATACCTTGTTAATTTTGTTGATAGTTACAAATATTGATATAAATATTTTAATCTACATGATAAAATATATGAAAGATTTTAAGATTCATTTTCATTTAGGTTTCACATGCAACTCAAAATGGGAGAAAAATTGTAGGCATAAATTTTACATTTTCACACCAATTCAAATTTACTCCTTGACATGTTTTGAAAGAATGGATTAATATAATTAAATTTAACCAGTGATATGATTTCATAAGTTTAGGGATATTTCCCAAATTATTCACTTTCTCAATTTAAAATAATTATCATATATTTAACCCTATATTATTCATACCAACACTCATATGATACATTTGACATGATTAACAGTCTATTACACTATAAAATGCAATACATTCACATGCAATCTCAATATATAATCACTTTTGTTTCTCAATTCAATCCTCCAAAATGTGAGATCAATCTTGCAGTATGTCTACTTAACCCAAAATATTAATTTGTGCTAACTCCCACCTATTTTTCTAGTAATTATAAGTTTCCTTGATACAATTTTTGCATGACTACTTGTTATGTCTTGGTATTTATTGGCATCCAATATGCATTCACAATCATCAATTTTCAAGGTAAAATTCGTTCCAGTGTGAAAAATATAATTTGATTTAAAAAAATAGTTCTACATTCTATACATATGAAAAAGTTATGAGTAATGGAAAATTGAGGTTTATGCTTGTGATGAGTTTTCTATATGTCATATTTTTTCTATTATTTATTTTTCTAAAATGGGTTTGAGAATACTTCCATGGAGAGTACTAAACCTCTAGCTAATGAATAATCCATTTTGTATATGCTTGAATTTTTTTATTAGATAAGTAGGGGAAGGGCCCTAATCTTGTGGTTACAAATTTAGAACAACAAACAGAGAAATAGACTAGGAAAAACAACACCAGCCACCACCAAGCCTAAAAAGGCACACAAGCCAATAAACCAAAATTGCAACCACAAAACCCTTACCAACATAATAAAAAACAAAATACCCATATTAATCCACAAAATGGTATGTAAACCATTTATGAGATTAACCAAAGTCCAATAGGTACAAAACCATAACAAAGCTATAATATAATCAATTTTGTTTTGCAATAGTTGTCTATCAATGTAACAAAGAAGAACTAATATTTGTAACCAAGTAGAAAATATTATATTTTCACATCCAAATCATTTGTTTATTTTCTTTTGAAATGAAAGAATAAAAATGGTGTAATTAAGAATAAATAAGTAACAAAATGAAGAGGGAAAAGTATTTTTTGGGTAACCATTCTAGGTAGGACAACTTCACCTTTTGGGAAATAACTTTCCTATAGAGGTAAGTGTAATGGCGTGAATATGCACCCCTTCCAAATTCCCCATTTACACCCATAAACTTAGAAAAATTAAACCCAATGATGCTATTCCACATCCTCCATCCACTCTCCATCCATTTGGCAATTGTTTGTAGTGTCATTGGGGGAATTTTTGCTGAGGATGTGAGCACAACACGTAGAAATTTGTGTGGCGTGCTACCATCCTAACAAGATTCTCACCTTTGAAATTTGCAAAGGTGTTACAATTCTCCATTGGTGTCAAAGTGTAATGTCTTTGCTCATTTGAACGACCTCAAATAACACCTTTGGCCTCCCTTTCATCTCCAAAATACTATCTCATTCATTCAATTCATCTTCTTCATAGTTCTTGAGACTTCAATTTATCTTCTTCACAATTATTGAGACTTCACTTGATCTTCTTCACAATTCTTCATACCTCACTTCATTCACAACATTTTGTACCACCATTGGAGCTACAACTTGGCATCTTGTAAGACTGCTTTCTTCATTGCTATGGAAATGTTGACTTTTCCAGGCTTGTGAGCTCATTTCTCATCCCATTTTCCTTGATTGTATGTGATTGAAGGTGATGTCTTTCTATCTCTCACTTTACTTAGCATCATTGTTTGTTTACGTAGCATATTGTTGTTAGCATTTCTTGGCATTCTACCTTTCAGTGCTTTCTTTATCATATTTCTCCTATTGTTGCTATATTGGCTATCTGTGGAGGTGGGAACATGTCACAACCATTCTTCTTATTCTAATTATTGCTACTATTTGAATTTTCTATCTTATTCATGCATGTCAAAATTTAAAATTTTAGTAAGCTAATATCATCAAATTGAGAATCAAACTCAACAATCAAATTAGTCACAATATGACAAGTAAATGGTTACCTATTCAAAGTAGCGGAATCCATTAACATGGATTTATAAAACTTAGACACTTTCTCTCTCCCAAGTCTTTATCAATCATATCGTGAGTCACTTACCATTAAATTGAAACCTATCAAACTTAAAGCTCAGAAGTTTTGAAGTCAAAGATATCCACCTACTCATAAATGCCAGGCATGAAAAAGGATGATTATTAAATTAAAAACCTAACGTGTGCAAAGTATTGACCAAGTTTTGGCCCATCAACCTCAGATGCCCAACACTAAATTTAATCACCTCAATGCATACATATTATTCACATGGCTTAGATTTCAACAAACCATAATAAATTGTAGAGCTAATTCACATACAACTGTTTACAAGAAATTTAATGCAATCTATCTATAAAATGAATGGATGGGTTTCTATTATACAAGCACTCCAATTCACTTTTTTGTGAGAAACTCCAGAGGGGTGTTTGATTTTAGACTTTAGGATGGAGGAGAGTCAACCTGGGTGCACTGTTCACCTTAGATCTCCTCTGGGAATTAGCGCACACAAGTAGGTATCTTACCCATTCACTTTGATATGCAACATATTTGATCCCTCTTTGTCTCCTTATCACAAATATATGCATACATATAGATAGAGAAAATTTAGACTAAGAAATACTTAATTGTGAATGGAAGCCTTTGTGAAGCTATGCATGACATATTAGAGGGAAAATATATAGATTTTATTAAGTCTTTGTATGAATGGGCTAGAATAAGCAAAAGAACACGGTTTTTGCAAGAGAAATGTTGCATGTGTAGTTTTCATTTAGCTAGTAAATTTGTAGTCTTCGCCTATCATCATAAATCCCATAGTGGAACGTTTCTGCTAGGAGAACCACATTTCTATCTTATTTTCTAACATCAAAGACCCATATTCTAGAATAGATACCTTCATTTAATAAAGAGCAATAGAATCCCTTTAAAAAAATCAAATGCAGGAAGAGCACAAGATCATGAAAATTCATTTGATGCAATTTTTTTTGAAGAGTTTAGATTTCAAATTTTCCAACTGGAATATAGTGAATTGTATATTAAGTATTTAGCAATAAATTTTTATATGTAACATCCCAATCAGTGGTACCATTCACTAGACTCACTTTTTATATTTTTATTTAGCATATTTTAATCACCTTTGGGTATTTAGTGAGGTCGACTTATACTTGCATACAATTCTATACAATCGATTTGCCTTATTTACTTAAACAGTGACTTCAATAATAAATAAATGACCTTGTACCTTGTCAAACAATCATGCATTAATGAATAGCCTAGTTAGGTGTCCAAATTTTTACTCTAAGAAAGATTATGGATGGGGTAAATGCCATAGGTAATAATGTGTAATATGTAATTGCTTATGGTTATATAGAAAATGATTAACTATGTCTTACTTAAAACTAACCTTTCATTTACTTTAATGAAAAATAATAATTTCATGATAATTGTATGTTGATTGGGTGTATACAAACATATACGTATCTGTGACATAGATTTTTGGATCCAAAGGACTCTCTGACTCTTATAGGGTTTTTCACCTAAAAGGAGAGAGATTAGATCCAAAAATGCTTCTGTAACACTCAAATCAGGATGCATGTAATGTGATATTATGTACATGAACCTAGCTAAATGCAATTGACTGATTAAGATGTCCTAAAATGGATGAAAAAGTGCAATTTAAGCTATGTTTGAAAACATAGTGTAGAATGCAAACATGAACTAAAAACTTAAGCAAATGAAAACATAAATTGATGAGGCTAAACAGAGAACACCTAGAGGTAGAATGATGTCACTAGAATATTTTGGAATGTCTTAGAATCTTTTGTTAATGGCCATAGGGGCTGATTCGCCATGCATGGCAAATTAGTCATGCTTTTGTTTAAATCTTCCAGAAACCTGTTACTGACTGTCGGGAGCTGAAACTTAAGAAATCTCTTTTTCAGACCTACAAGTGGGAATCATTCACCATGGGTGGTGAATCAGTCCACCTACAAAAATCTAGAAAATCAGAGGAATATTTTGTGGAGTTAAATCTACAATTTTGTCTCCCATAGATCTCCACTTCTAAAACTGTCAGATTCAAGTCTAAAAGTAATTTTTGTTGATTATTTGACTTGAATGATGAAAACAAGACATGAATGAATTTTCAACTTGATTTCTAATGTTTTCCAAGCTTCCAAAGGACTTAAATTTGCAAAAAAACAAGAAGAAAAGGAGAGGTGTGAAAGAAAAGGAGCAGTACTGGGATGGGTGACCTCCCGGGACAGACCAATGCTTCACCTTTGTGAGCATCACCTAGATGCAATGAGTGCTAAGTGGACCATTCGATATCATGAGAGATGGGTTCTTGTTGAACCACTACTCATGAAACATGGCTCAATGAGTTTGACTCGAAACTACATGGTTGAATCCTGATAGCAATATCATAATTTGACACGCTGTGGAAAAATACCTCCTACTTATCAATTGATGAGCTAAAGGGGCTCTATTATGAATGGTTCATAAGGCACAAAACTTGCTGAAGGTTTTGCAAATGGGGTAACAACTCAAGCGGGCTTAACCTTGGAGAAAACTCCCTGGTTAAGCGTGCTTGAGCTGGAGCAGTACTGGGATGGGTGACCTCCCGGGACGGACTAGTGCTTCACCTCTGTGAGCATCACCTAGATGCAATGAGTGCTAAGTGGACCATTCGATATCATGAGAGATGGGTTCTTGTTGAACCACTACTCATGAAACATGGGTCAATGAGTTTGACTTCGAAACTACACGGTTGAATCCTGATAGCAATATCATAATTTGACACGCTGTGGAAAAATACCTCCTACTTATCAATTGATGAGCTAAAGGGGCTCTATTATGAATGGTTCATAAGGCACAACACTTGCTGAAGGTTTTGCAAATGGGGTAACAACTCAAGCGGGCTTAACCTTGGAGAAAACTCCCTGGTTAAGCGCGCTTGAGCTGGAGCAGTACTGGGATGGGTGACCTCCCGGGACGGACCAGTGCTTCACCTCTGTGAGCATCACCTAGATGCAATGAGTGCTAAGTGGACCATTCGATATCATGAGAGATGGGTTCTTGTTGAACCACTACTCATGAAACATGGCTCAATGAGTTTGACTCGAAACTACACGGTTGAATCCTGATAGCAATATCATAATTTGACACGCTGTGGAAAAATACCTCCTACTTATCAATTGATGAGCTAAAGGGGCTCTATTATGAATGGTTCATAAGGCACAACACTTGCTGAAGGTTTTGCAAATGGGGTAACAACTCAAGCGGGCTTAACCTTGGAGAAAACTCCCTGGTTAAGCGAGCTTGAGCAATACTGGGATTGGTGACCTCCGGGGCCGGACCAGTTCTTCACCTCTGTGAGCATCACCTAGATGCAATGAGTGCTAAGTGGACCATTCGATATCGAGAGATGGGTTCTTGTTGAACCACTACTCATGAAACATGGGTCAATGAGTTTGACTCGAAACTACACGGTTGAATCCGATAGCAATATCATAATTTGACACGCTATGGAAAAATACCTCCTACTTATCAATTGATGAGCTAAAGGGGCTCTATTATGAATGGTTCATAAGGCACAACACTTGCTGAAGGTTTTGCAAATGGGGTAACAACTCAAGTGGGCTTAACCTTGGGAAAACTCCTTGGTTAAGCGCGCTTGAGCTGGAGTAGTACTGGGATGGGTGACCTCCCGGGACGGACCAGTGCTTCACCTCTGTGAGCATCCCCTAGATGCAATGAGTGCTAAGTGGACCATTCGATATCATGAGAGATGGGTTCTTGTTGAACCACTACTCATGAAACATGGGTCAATGAGTTTGACTCGAAACTACACGGTTGAATCCTGATAGCAATATCATAATTTGACACACTGTGGAAAAATACCTCCTACTTATCAGAAAGGTTGATTGTTAAGGCATGGGGGTTTTCCTTGGTCAAACCCTGTTTAGGTAATTAAACCAAATTGATGAAATAATGGAATGAAACATGCAATAAAGGGTAGATTACCTTATAAGGATGATTTGTATTGAAGTTCTGCAACAGAACATGTAGAATCAGCCCTTGAAAGTCTAAAAATTGATCTTTAAATGCCTTGAAATCTAAGTTGCTTGATAGAATATTGATGAAGTAATAGATGATAAGAAGATTATGGATTGAAGAGTTTAGAGATTAGAAGAAGATTAAGGATATCAAAATGAGGGGAAAAACACTTATTTATACAATCTTGTGCCTCACTATCGATTCATACCTCATCACAGGCCGACATCAAGTGATTTTTAAATAAAAACCTAAAAGGAAATTTGAAATATTTTGAAATTAGAGCCAAGAAGGACTCATTCGCCACCCATGGAAAATGGGTTCCACTTTGGGCTCAAAAGTGGGTGTTAGGTATTAACTTGCAGTTAATATTGTTTGTTGGGTTTATATTAAAAAATACACTTAATTATGTCATATGAGGGCATAAAGGGGTCAAATAAGTCATAAGAAAGGTGTAAATAAGGAGATATGCCTAGAGAAGCACGAAATTTGGCTATAAGACCTTACAAAAATTTAAAATAGGACTTAATGGCGAATAAAAAGGAATATTTAAATGAATTATAATAAAAAGAGTCTAGAAGAGTGTAGAAATGTATTACAACACTTGACAACACCTTCACAAGACATTGTTAAATGCATTTTATTTAGTTTGCAAGGGTTGAAAATCTAGTGTGGATGCATAAAATACTTCATGACACTAGATTAAGACCTTGTTTAGTCAATTTAATCATGAAATAATCCATATCAAGCAAAGGGTCAATTTTTCTATGGCAAGCCCCCAAGATACAAAATCATGCAAAGGCAAGGTGGAAAGAAAGACAAGATGAAAAAGATGTACTCACTTAGGGGCCACGAAACTAGTTGTCTGCAAGGTGAGAAGGCCCAAAAAGAAAAAGGTGAGAAACATATGCTAGTTGGTATGCACTCACAAAACACAAAAGTGGCTATGGGAAAAATTCATGCCACTAGTTGGGCTTCTCACTCAACCATGTTAAAGCTATACCCATTTGATAACTTTAACATGGTGCCACAAAGAAACAAATGCTATAAATCAAGAAGACAAAGTACCATAGTCATTCAAGTTGTGTTATGCAAGGTGGAAAAATGCAATGCAAAAATGTCAAGAAAATGTAAAAGATACTCAAAGGGATTTTTTTTGATTCGTTCAATTGCCTCATCTTAGGGAACATTATGCCTAATGTCTCCAAGAGAGGATAATATCATCATGGGCAACATTGTACCTAATGCTTCCGAGAGAGGGAATCGTAGGAAAAAGAAAATCATGCAATGAAATGTGAATGGTGATGTATGACCCCACTTTAAAGCAGTTGCTAACACCATTGCTATGAGCAATTGCTTTAAACTAGAAGAAGAAGAAAAGAGGAAAACATGAGATCTTACACGAAAAGCCCTATGCCAAGTATATGTTTCCGATAAGCTATGTCGTGTCAAGGAAACAAAGAAAGGGAGTATGTCACATGCGAATCAATCTTAAGACATGTCGTCTACATCCCAAGCTTGCTTTCATATGTATTCATGAAAAGTTAATGAGTAGTAAAAAGAGACAATGACAAGTGACATACAAAGATGAGGCTATCTAACTCTTTTCCCCCCACTTAGTGTAGAACAAAGGTGAGCCGAAAAGATTGATGAAAGGTATGCAAGAGTGAAAATAAATAGCAATTAGAGGAATTAGATGCCCCCATAGAGGGAAGCATACCAAACTCCTGGAAATGTTGTATTTTACAACTCAAGGCATAACATTCATTAGTGGTGTGACCATGAACTCTATGGTATGCACAAAATAAAGTCTTGCCATAACATTTCTTATGAGTTCAAGGAGGGAGAGTGATCAAATTATCATGGAGAAGTCTTGACAAGATATCTACATTATCAAGAGGAGAAAATGGTTGTGTGATTGGGATGAAAGATACATCTTTCTTAGGTGTCATACTTACACAAGACTCAATAGATTGCAAGATTTTGTCATCTTCATTATAGAAGGATACAAAATCTAACGAATTCAAATCATAAGCATTTTGTGAGATGACAATTTGAATATTTTGGGAAGGATGATATTCAAGACCACTAGTTTGTAAGGATGATGTGAGATTATGGAGAGTGGATGAAGGAGGGTAAAGGATGAGAGGGTTATGAAATTTTTTGATAGGATATGTATGAGGCTCATTAATTAAAGGTGATCTAATGGACACTTGTGCATCCATATCCTCAGCATGCTTGTTTTGATGTATCTCAAAGAAAGGGCAATCAAGAACCACTTGTTTTCCATAGTATAATTTTAGGATATTCTCCCTAGGAGGAGAGTTTGGAGGGGAACAACAAGCCACATGTGCTTGACAAGTAAGGCCTGGTTCTTCTACAATAACTTCATTGCCAATAGGGGAATGATCAATGATGGGATTATGAAGTGGTGAATGAGGAAGAGAGAGTGCTAAGTGAGTGTCCATTACCATTAAGGTCTCAGTCTCATGTTCCATATTATCTACCGTACAAGGAGAGCTTGTAATATGTTCATCGAAAGTTGAGGTTTGGAAAGAAGCTTCATCACAAGTGGAGGAGGTATCAAGAGAAGAACCACTGTGGTTTTCAAATAGATCCTCCCATGGGATAGGGACATTAGGGAAGGGAGTATCAAGAGTATCATGATTCTTAATAGGGGTATCTTCTAACACCAACCCATCTTCTTTACATCGTGAAGGGATATTAGGAGATGAACAAGATTGAGTATAATGATCATGGAGATTTGGTAAGGTGATAGTTAGGAATGTGTTTATGATTTCATGCTCTTGTTGTGTAAGGTCATCCAAAGGGGAATAAGGAGATGGAAAATCACTACTTACAAGGCTTGTGACTTCTTGCATCTCAATACCTTGGTCACTAGTAGGAAAGGTATCAGAAGAAGAACAAGAATGTGTGTTAGGATTGTCAACATTACCATTCTCACCAATGGGTAATGGAAGATTAAGAATTGAATTAATGGATTGTTTCTTAAAGTTCCTATTGTGGTACTCAAAAGGAAACTCATAAAACGGAGTATTATGCATGTTAAATCCATGTTTAATCAAATCAAGAGCACATCTTGTAAAAGAAAACACGTTCAAATGAAAGAAAGTACAATGCAATGCAATGTTATAATCTGGAAATGAAATGTGGTGAGTGCAAAAAAGTGAAATGAAACAATGCATGAAATGAGCTATTTGAATTGAGATCTAGTGAAATGCATGCTACATAAATGCAACTAACTGATATATACATGTTAAGGCACCAAATAGAAACCTAAAAACAAATTTCTGAAATCTGTAAACTGTTGTTTCAGGGGTCCGAATGGACTAATTCGCCCAAGGTGGCGAATGAGTCCTAGTGTGTACCTTTTTCAAAAATTTCAAAAAAAATTGATGAATTTTTATGAATTTTGAGAGCTAAAATATAGACCTAAATGAAAAATGCATAATTTCAACAAATCTAAATGAATTTAGATGGTACAAATGCAACTTAAATACACTTTTGATGAATGCAAGTTTTAAAACATAGCATAGAAACTAATGCAAATCCAAATGCAAAAAATGAATTTAAGACTAGATCAAAGATAAATGACTCCAAAATAAGACAAAAAGTATTCTAAAAGGAGGGTTCACCAAAATGTGACATAGATTTTTGGACCCAAAAGACTCTCTAACTCTTATAGGGTTTTTCACCTAAAACGAGAGATTAGATCCAAAAATGCTTATGTAACACTCAAATCAGGATGTATGCAATGTGATATGATGTAAAAGAACTTATCTAAATGCAATTGACTGATTAAGATGTCCTCAAATGGATGCAAAAGTGCGATTTGAGCTATGTTTGAAAACACAGTGTAGAATGCAAACATGAACTAAAAACTTAAGCAAATGAAAACAAAAATTGATGAGACTAAATAGAGCACACCTGGAGGTAGAATGATGTCACTGGAATATTTTGGAATGTCTTAGAAAATTTTTTGAATGGCCACAAGGACTGATACACCATGCATGGTGAATTAGTCCTACTTTTGTTGAAATCTTCTAGAAACCTTATTTTGACTGTTAGGATCTGAAACCTAAGAAATCTACTTTTTAGACCTATAGGTGGGACTCATTTTCCATGGGTGATGAATCAGTCTACCAAAAAAAATCTAGAAAATTAGAGGAAGATTCTATGGAGTTAAATCTGCAATTCTATCTCCCATAGATCTCCACTTCTGAAACTATCGAATTCGGGTCTGAAAGTAACTTTTGTTGATGATTTGAATTGAATGATGAAAAGAAGACTTGAATGAATTTTCAACTTGATTTCTAATGTTTTCCAAGCTTCCAAAGGACCTAAATTTGTAAACAAAAAAGAAGAAAAGGAGAAATGTTGATTGTTAAGGCATGGGGGTTTGCCTTGGTCAAACCTTGTTTAGGTAATTAAACAAAATTGATGAAATAATGGAATGAAATATGCAATAAAGGAGTAGATTACCTTGACATGATGATTGATATTGAAGGTCTGCAACATAACATATAGAATCAGCCCTTGAAAGTCTAAAAATTGATCTTTAAATGCCTTGAAATCTAAGTTTCTTGATAGAATATTGATGAAGTAAGAGATGATAAGAAGATTATGGATTGAAGAGTTTAGAGATTAGAAGAAGATTAAGGATATCTAAATGAGGGGAAAAACACTTATTTATACAATCTTGTGCCTCACTATCCATTCATACCTCATCATAGGATGACATTAAGTGATTTTTAAGTAAAAAACTGAAAGGAAATTTGAAATATTTTGAAATTAGAGCCAAGAAGGACTCATTCGCCACCCATGGCGAATGGTTCCCACTTTGGGCTCAAAAGTGGGTGTCGGGTATTAACTTGCATTTAATTATTTTTGTTGGGTTTATATTAAAAAATACACTTAATTAGGTCATATGAGGGCATAAAGGGGTCGAATAAGTCATAAGAAAGGTGTAAATAAGGAGATATCCTTAGAAAAGTGTGAAAGTTGGTTATAAGACTTTACACCACTTTAAAATAGGACTTAATGATGAATAAAAGGAATATTTAAATGAATTATAATAAAAAGAGTCTAGAAGACTATAGAAATGTATTACAACACTTCACAACACCTTCACAAGACGTCGCTAAATGCATTTTATTTAGTTTCCAAGGGTCCAAAAACCTAGTGTGGATGCATAAAATACTTCACAACTCTAGATTAAGACTTTGTTTAGTCAATTTAATTATGAAATAATCCATATCAAGAAAAGGGTCCATTTTTCTATGGCACAGTATCCATTATGATCTAATCCATTTAAGAAGCCTTATAAAATTGTTATCTAGCATAAATAGATTTGGAAATTTGATTTAAAGATGTTATTAGTCCAAAACCATCCAAGAATATCAATAAACCTATCTTGACTATAACTTATAAAATAAAATGAGTTATATAAATAAGTAAATAAAAGTTTACTAAACATTTACTAACAATGTTCCTTGGTTGACTATATTGAAGCATACAAGTTCTTTATTTCAATTCTAGAAAATCTTCTATTAACACATATTTGGTCTAGGCTCTTCAATTTCAAATATATATGAAATAAAACCTCTTCTTACCAAGAAGTAATCTTCTATAAGAAATACACAACATAATAGCCCTAGTTAGCATTAAATAGACATTTCATAATATAGTCATTAAAATTTTCTTTTCCTAACACTACATAAACTGTCTAGAAAATAGGGATAAGAGTTTGCAAGTATAGCACCTTAAGCCTTGCAACAATTCTTGAAGATATGAAACTTTAGGTAAAATTGATTTCTTGTATAAACTTAATAAGAGAAGTAGGGAACAATATATGTTATGAAATTTTCTGAAGAATAATGCATTTGATTTAAGTACTTAATTATGTTGCATGGGATTTCCTTTAAATGAGTGGATATGGTTTAGATACTAAATAAATGGTCAAATAATTCTTTTAATATTTATGGCACTTAAACTTATTATAAATTCTTGACCAATGCTCGTTGATTTATTAAGTCATCATGGGTTTCAATTTCCTAATGAATGTTGTACCATGCAATATGAGTTTTCTTTTCCTTATTAAGATTAGAGTATGTTAGAGACAACTTTGAAAACTAATCAAGAGAAGGAAAAAAAAACCAACAATGTTCAGTATTAATGTTGCCTTTGGCTTACATTTATGGGTAATGTCATCATGCTTGAGCTATTACATCTATAGCCTAACACAGCTGCAATAAAGATGCCTATGGCATCATCCCTATAAATCACCAGGGAGAAATAAGGAACATGGGTTATTAAAATCCAAAGGAAGGGACATCCCCTTTGGATCAATAATCTAAAAAGATAAAATAAAAATGAATCAAATCCACTAGTGACAACCTAGAAAACCAAAATAGGAATTTTCTATGGTGCAAATGTAATTCTAACTCAAAGATATAATCATGTTGATAATTTATTAGGAAATCATTTAAATGGGTCAAGGGAGATGAACTTCATTAGGAAGTAGGGTTAGAAGATTGCTATTAGATAAACAACCAATGGTCAAGATGATCATTTATTAATGCTTCCCTTTGTGGGTAGCAACCCCAAAGGAACTAACTAGGGGAAATAAAAACCCTAGAAAGGGTTGTGTACCTACTTTATAACAGTTCACATAAACATAGTCTAGAAAAAAGAACTACATATTTTACGCCTTGATCATATTTGGAAGCAGGGTATGTAGGCAGTCTAGGAAATGAAGGATGCTCCCAGTACTCAAGCATTTGAGAATGGGGTTTAGGTCTAGAAAGATCACATAAAAATTTATGAGAGATTATCAACTAAAATATATACCACTATACTCAGCAGAATCTTGCATGGATTGCTTGATTCCCTGAGGCTCTTAGGCCAAATTTCAAGGTGGTTTCAAGCTTAGAATTATAATTTACATACCCTTGAGGACGGTGACCTCGACACACTTTTAGTAGAAAGTGTGGTCATCAGGGAAGCAACTTAGGATCTGGATGATCTCGATGAGTCCAAGACTTTGGCCAGAGCACATACCTATCATATGAAAGATTCCTGCCTCATTTAGTTGGATGCCTATTCTGATTATATGAATAGATGTATCCCTATTCCATAAGAATAGATGAAGTGAATTCTTTTTCCATGATATGAATAGATAATATACCTATCCCGTATGGATAGAAGTTCCCGAGTATACTTGTAAGTGAGTACTTAAACACACAAAAAAAATAGTGGTATTTTGGGTTAGAATTAATTGGGTTCTTACATGTGGTATCAAAGCGAGATTCAAAACTAGGCCTTGAGCTTACTACGACTTGTGCAATTGAAATATATATATTTTTAAAAGTTAGAAACATTTTTTCTCAAACCTTAGAATAATACTAACATAATAATAATTAAACAGGAATTCTAAATGCCAAGTGGAAGAGCAACTCAAGCTAGTGTCGGTTGAAGGCCAAAGGGGAACAATGATGAGGAACCATAGGCTCAAGGAAGGAATAAGGATGGGATTGAATCAATAATGGAACTATTAACTGAATAGAGAGATAAAATCAACTCTTTGGAGAAAATGGTACAAGAACTTCAAACAAGACAATATAATATCAAAAACATAGTTGAACTTGGAATTGAAAACCCTGCTAAGGGAAATAACCCAGAGTAGAACATAATTTCACCTATGAGGGAAAATCCTATTCTGGAATTGACTAAGGACTTGAAGAAAATCACCCCTCCAAAATGTGATGGGAAACATTTGGGAGAAGGGGTAGAAAACTAGCTTAATGAAATGGAAAAGTATTTTGAGTTAAGGGACTTCAACAAAACTACTAAGGCCTTATGGGGGTCCTACCAACTTGTTGGTGAAGTAGCTAGTTGGTGGACTAATGTGAAGGAACAAAATAAGTACACCAAGGAAAATATAACATGGGAACAATTTGTTGAACACTTTCAGAAAACGGGGCTACCACAATTGTTTTTTGATGAGAAGATGACTGAGTTTCACAACCTTCGACAAGGATCTCTGACTATTCAACAATATTGGGATAGCTTTGCCAAACTACTAAAATATTTGCTAATAGATCAACAAGATGAAAAGAGCCAAAATAGGAAATTCATTTTCAGATTAAATACCAAAATAGGAGCAGAGGTTGACATGCATGGACCCAAAGGTATGAATGAAGTGCTAGATAAATCCTTGAAGCAAGAGAGGAAGATACAATCTTTAATTTCAGCAAGACAATCTTTTAGGAGTAATAATTTCAAGAGGAAACATGAATTTAGAAGGAACCAAAAATTCAACAAGAACCTAAGGAACAATTCATCAGAAAGAAAACCACCTCCAAATTAGAATCAAAGGTACAATGGGAATAATGCTAATATAAATAATTTCAACAAAAATGAACCAAGGGACTATAACAGGCCAACAAATCAACTAAGGCTCAATGAAGCAAGCAAGAACCAGCCTAAAAATCCAATGCAACGAGGATCACCAGGTGGATGTTTCATGTGTGGAGGGAATCATTTTATTGGAGAATGTTAAAGGATGCAAGGAAAAATGAGAGAAAATCAACCTCAAAGGGTACCTACACAAAGGATTCATGTAGTAGTAAGGAATTGGTGTACTCAATCCCAGAATGTGCCCATAGAGACTACAAGTACCCTTTTTGAAAAATAGTCTCAATTCTAATAGATATTGGATCATCTAAATGTTTTATTTCTCTATAATTAGTAAGGAAAAAATTATTTAAAGTTAATCATATGGAATCATCATGGACAGTCCAGTATGGGGATAAGGCAGTTAAAGAGGTGACCTAGTGTCTATCTAATGTAAAAATACTATTTCCTAACTTTAGTACAAAAGTAGATCTTTATGTGGCACCTTTAGGATCATATGATGTGGTCATTGGAATGAGTTGGTTAACAAACCATCAAGCAAATGTAGACTGCTACAACAAATGGGTAGAATGTTTAGATGACATAGGAAAAAGGGTTGTAATTCAAGGGAAACAAATACCTATGAGTATGGAAATCATATGAGCTATGCAATTGAAAATGAGAAGAGAAAGGGAGCTCTAGTATACATGGTTACGATGGATGAAAAGGAAGAAGGAGATATTTTGACCCTCCAAAATTCTCCTTACCTTCAATATTTTAGTGATGTATTTCTAGGAGAACTACTAGGGCTGCCCAAAAAAAAAAATTGACTTCTCCATTGATGTAGTTCTAGGAGTTGAACCTGTGTCAAAGGCACCCCATCAAATGAACACAACAGAGCTAGTAGAACTCAAGATGCAATTAGAAGAATTGCTTGGGAAATATCTCATAAGACCAAGTGTATCCCCTTGGGGAGCACCGGTTTTATTTGTTAAAAAGAAAGATGGAACCTTAAGACTATGTATTGATTATAGAATGCTTAAGAAAGTCACCATAAAGAATAGGTACCCTTTAACACACACTAAGGATCTATTTGAAAAAATGAAAGGAGCAACTTTGTTTTCTAAGATAGATCTTCAATTAGGGTATCACCAACTCAGGATAAAGGAGGAAGATATCCCAAAAACAACCTTTAGAACAAGGTATGGGAATTATGAGTTTAAAGTTGTACCTTTTGGCATGACTAATGCTCTAGCTGCCTTTATGAACTTGATGAACAGTGTGTTCCATGATTACTTGGATAAGTTTTTCTTGGTCTTCTTAGATCATATCTTGATTTATTCCAAAAATGAGGAGGGTAACCTATCACATCTTCAATTAGTTTTACAAAGGTTGAGAGAACATAAGCTATATGAGAAACTATTAAAATGTGCATTCTTTCAAAAGAAAATACATTACTTAGGGGAATGTGCACGATCATCATGGAAAAAGCAAGCCCTTAAGTGGCAAAAAATTTTAAAAAAATCAGAGTTAGGCAACTTGACGTAAAAATTTGAATAAGTTATCTATATTATTTCAAAAATATGTAAGAATAGAATCTATAGAAAATTGAATATAGTTTCTAAACTACTAGGTTTGTTAAAAAAGAAATCTATTTGGAAAATTTGAGAATTTCAATCAGTGGAACTTAAATTTATTTAAAATAGCATAAGTGGAGGTGTCATCACAGACACTATACAATAAAATGATAATATTTTCTTGCAATATTTTAGATATAAGTGAGGGACTCATGTCCCCATTGTGATGCTATTTTTTTAAATTTTTTCCCATTAATATTAATTATGAATTTTTTTATTACAAATTTTAAAGAGATATAAAAAAAGAAACATGTGTCCGACCCCGCTTTTAACTTGAAGTGAGGAACTTCATGAAATTTATTTTTTTTCTTTTTATACAATCTATATTGTAACAGGAAGCATGAGAATCAGTGCATGTTTGGGATTAAAAATGAGAGATCTGTTAAGAAGGGTATAGATGTTTTCAAATTAGCCTATCAAGTGGGACTTTTACATTAAGTAATTTGAATAGAAAATGAATAATAGTTACTTATTAAATTCAAAATCCAAAGAATATTTTATATTAGGAAGCTAAGAATATCCAGCACAAAAACCCTTTTCATTTCATCAATTTTGGGTTAAAAAGAGTTTATGAATACACATACTCTGTTACAACTTTTTAGTATCTCAATCAGCACATACTGAAATGAGTCCATCATTTCAAAAAGATGTTTACAATACATCCAAATAAGATAAAATCCATAGAGGAATGGCCAATTCCCAAAATGTGTGGGTAATAATCGAAGGAGGTCATCCTTGGAAAAAATAGGCCCATAAGTGGCAAAAAATTTAGAAAAATTAGAGTTAGGCAACTTGCAATAAAAATTTGAACAAGTTATCTATATTATTTCAAAAATATGTAAGAATAGAATCTATAGAAAATTGAATGTAGTTTCTATACTACTAGGTTTATTTAAAAAAAATTAAAATCTATTTGGTGAAAATTTTAAATTTCAATGCAATAGTACTTAAATTTCAGGGAAAAAATTGGAATTATGTCTAACCACCTAAACATAATAAATGATAATGGTTTTATAATATTTTTATATATAGAAGTGGGGACTCATGTCTGGATGTGATGCATATTTTTGTAATTTTTTTCCAAGTAAATAATTGAAATTATGAAATTTTTATTTACAACTTTTTTAAAAATACAAAGTATGGTAACCGACCACCTTAACTTGGTCAAAAGGAATTTAATGAAATTTAATTTTTATTTTTTTTTTTAATCCCTATAGTATGTGAAGCATAGAATGTGGCCATGTTTTAGGTTAAAAATGTGGAAATCTGATTTAAAAGTTATGAATGTTTTCAATATGTATAAATTAAGACTTTTAGTAGTAATTCTAATAAATGAATAATAATAATTTATTAAATTCATATTAAAGTATAATTTATATTGGTGGAAAGCTGAGAATCTCCTCTAAAAACCCTTTTTGTTTCATCAATTTTGGGTAAAAAAAAAGTCGTCAGCCACATACCCTACAAATATCCATAATATTGCCACTTTTTGACCCATCATGATCCTGCACATACCCGTTTCTGAGGTAAGAAGTTTCATGGGACTTGTAGGATATTATAGGAGATTCATAGAAGGATTCTCAAAAATTGAAAATCTAATCACTTCATTATAAAGGAAGGGTAAGAAATTCTTGTGGACTGAATAGTGTAACGAGGCGTTTCAAATTTTGAAGGAAAAACTAACCATTGCACCTATCTTAAAGGTTCCAAAACCAAATGGACATTTCATAGTTGTGAAAAATGCATCCATTGAAGGTCTAGGTGGGGTACTCATCTAGGATGAAGGTGTGGTAGCTTATGAATCAAGGAAATTGAAAAATCATGAAGTAAACTATGCACCTCACAATTTGTAACTTGTAGTAATTGTACATGCTCTTCAGAAATGGAGGCATTTTCTCTTAGGAAAGCCATTTGAGTTAAAAAAATAACCATCAAGGACTCAAGTACATCTTCATACAACCTCACTTGAATGCTAGACAAAGAAGTTGGTTAGAATTTCTAAGTGAATATGATTTTGAGATAGAATATTAAAAGAAAAGAAAATAGGGTTGCAGATGCACTAAGTAGAAGGAGGTACTTGATGAATATTGCAATATTCAAAACCACTTTTAGAGAAAAAGTGTTAAATGAGAAAAAAGAATATTTGTGGTATAAGCAGGTTAGATCAACCTTGGAAAGTGATCCAACTGATCCTAGAATGAAGGGGTATTCTCTAGATGATGGAAAGTTGCTTCAATACAACAATAGGATATATTTTCCAAACTCTAAGGAGTTAGGAGATGTGGTTTTAAGTGAAACCCATAATACCCCTTATTCAGAACATCCAAGGGCAAATAAAATCTATTCAAACCTTAAGAAACTATATTTTTGGCAAGGAATGAAGAATGACATAGTAGTTTATGTAGCTAAGTGTCTTGAATGTCTGAGGGTGAAGGCAAAGCATAGTCATCCTGTAGGATTATTATACCCCCTTGATATACCACATCATAAGTGGTAGGTCATTAGTATGGATTTTATACAAGGATTTCCTATGACACCTTAAAGGCATAACACAATAATGGTGGTAATTGACAAACTTACCAAGGTTGCTCACTTCATAGCATGAAATATAACAAATGATGCTCCAACTTTGGCTAAATGTTTTGTGAAGGAAATTTTTAGATTACATGGAGTTCCAAAAAATATCATTTATGATAGGGATGCTAGGTTCACTTCAAGGTTTTAGACAGCTCTTCAATCAACTTTGCGAACACAATTAAATTTTAGTATAGTATATCACCCTAAAACAGATGGCCAAACTGCAAGAACAAATTAGATTGTGAAAGACCTTCTATGAATGAACTGTATGGACCAACAATCTAAGTGGGAAGAATATCTTCCACTAGTAGAATTTGCATACAATAACTCTTTTCAAGCCTCTATAGGGATGGCTCCATTTGAAGCACTATATGGAAGAGCTTGACGCACACCTTTGAGCTAGGATAATCTTGAGGATATAGTGGTAATTGGACTAGATATGTTGAAGGAAATGGAAAATTAGGTTAGGTCAATCAGGCAGAGGTTAAAGGAAGCAATGGATAGAAAATAGAGTTATGCAAATAGGAAAAGAACACAAATGGAATTTGCAATCATGAAAAGGTTTTTGTAAGGGTCGGGCCATATAAAAGCTCTATAAGTTTTGGTAAAAAGGAAAAGTTGGAACCTCGTTATATGCAACCTTTTGAAATCCTAGAAAGGATAAATTTGGTTGCCTACAAATTGGTCCTACCTCCCCAACTAAGTTGCATCCATGATGTTTTCCATATATCTCTTCTTAAGAAGTATGTACCCAATGAGAACCATGTTTTGAATTGGAATGCATTATAGGTCTAGGAGACCAATAGAATAACAATAGAGCCATACCAAATCCTAGAGAGGCGCCAGTACCAATTACGCAATAGATTGGTTGATCAAAGTAAAGTACAATGGGATCAATATGATGAAGACAATCCTACTTGGGAAGATACAATTGAACTACAACAATCTCTCCCATTCTTGTTTTAAGCACTATCTAGATACTATATTTGTTTTCCTTTTTTCAAAATACTTTTGGATACTATCTCTTTAAACTATTGCAAAAATTATTGAACAAGTGCATCAGGACGATGCACAATTAAGGGGGGAGGATGTCACAACCACTCTTCTTATTCTAATTATTGCTACTATTTTAATTTTCTATCTTATTCATGCATATCAAAATTTAAAATTTTAGTAAGCTAATATCATCAATTTGAGCATTGAACTCAACAATCAAATTAGACACAATACGATAAGTAAATGGTTAACTATTCAAAGTAGCGACATCCATTAACATGCAATTATAAAACTTAGACACTTCCTCTCTCCCAAGTCTTTATCAATCATATTGTGAGTCACTTACCATTAAATTGAAACCTATTGAAATTAAACCTATCCACCCACTCATAAATGCCAGGCATGAAAATGGATTATTATTAAATTGAAAACCTAACATGTGCAAACTGTCAACCAAGTTTTAGCACATCAACCTCAGTCGCCCAACGCTGAATTCAATCACCTCAATGCATCCATATTATTCACATGGCTTATATTTCAACTACCCACAATAAATTGTAGATCTAACTTGCATACAACTGTTTACAAGAAATTTAATGCAATCTATCTATAAAACAAATGGATGGGTGTCGATTGTGAAGGAACTCCAATTCACCGTTCTATGAGAAACTCCAGAGCTGTGTTTGATTTTAGACTTAAGGTGAAGGAGAGTTAACTTGGATGCATTGTTCACCTTATATCTCTTCTGAGAATCAACACACACAAGTAGGTATCTTACCCATCCACTTTCGTATGTAACATATTTGATCCCTCTTTGTCTCCTTGTAACAACTATATACATACATATAGATAGAGCAAAATTAAACTAAGTAGAGAAAAGTTAGACTAAATAGAGAAAAAATAGACTAAGCAAGTAATTGTGAATGGAAGCCTTTGTGAAGTTGTGCAAGACATATTAGAGGGAAAATATGCAAATTTTATTAAGTCTTTGTATGATTCGGCTAAAATAAGCAAAAGAACATGTTTTTTGCAAGAGAAATGTTGCATGTGTAGTTTTGATTTAGCTAGTAAATCTGTAGTCTTCACCTATCATCATATATCCCATAGTGGAATGATTCTGCTAGGAGAACCACATTTCCATATTATCTACTAACATTAGAGACCCATATTCTAGAATATATGCCTTCATTTAATAAAGAGCAACATAACCCCTTTAAAAAAATAAAATGCAGGGAGAGCACGAGATCATGAAAATTCATTTGATGCTAATTTTTTTTGAAGAGTTTAGAATTCAAATTTTCCAAGTGTGATATAGTGAAGTGGATATTAAGTATTTAGCAATAATTTTTTAGATGTAACATCCCAATCAGTGGTACCATTCGCTAGACTCACTTTTTTTGTTTTTATTTAGAAGATTTTTATCACCACTAGGTATTTAGTGAGGTCAACCTATACCTGCATACAATTCTATACAATTGATCTTCCTTATTTACTTAAACAGTGACTTCAATAATAAAGAAACGGCTGTGTACCTTGTCAAACAATCATGCATTAATGAATAGCCTAGTTAGTTATCCAAATTTTTACTCTAAGAAAGATTATGGATGCGGTAAATGCCATAGGTAATAATGTGTAATATGTAATTGCTTATGGTTATATAGAAAATGATTAACAATGTCTTCTTTAAAACTAACCTTTCATTTACTTTAATGAAAAATAATAATTTCATGATAATTGTATTTAAAACTAATCATTCATTTACTTTAATGAAAAAAAAATCATTTCATGATAATTGTATGTTGACTGGGTGTATACAAACATATATATATCCATTACGATCTAATCCATTTAAGAAGCCTTATAAAATTGCTAACTAGCGTAAATAGATTTGAAAATTTGATTTAAAGATGTTATTAGTCCAAAACCATGCAAGAATATCAATAAACTTATCTTGACTATAACTTATAAAATAAAATGAGTTATATAAATAAATAAATAAAAGTTTACCAAACATTTATTAACAATGTTCCTTGGTTGACTATATTGAAGCATACAAGTTATTTATTTCAATTCTAGAAAATCTTCTATTAACACATATTTAGTCTAGGCTCTTTAATTTCAAATATAGATGAAATAAAACCTCTTCTTACTGAGAAGTAATCTTCTATAAGAAATACACAACACAATAGCCCTAGTTAGTATTAAATAGACATTTCATAATATAGTCATTAAAATTTTCTTTTTGTAACACTACATAAACTATCTAGACAATAGGCATAAGACTTTGGAAATATAACACATTAAGCCTTGCAACAATTCTTAAAGATATGTAACTTTAGGTAAAATTGATTTCTTTCATAAACTTTATAAGGGAAGTAGGGAACAATATATGTTATGAAATTTTCCAAAGAATAATGCATTTGATTTAAGTACTTAATTATGCTGCATGGGATTTCCTTTATGAGTGGATATGGTTTATATACTAGATAAAGGGTCAAATAATTATTTTAATGTATATGGCACTTAAACTTATTATAAATTCTTGACCAATGCTCGTTGATTTATTTATTCATCATGGGTTTCAATTTCCTAATGAATGTTGTACAATGCAATATGATTTTTCTTTACCTTATTAATATTTGAGTATATTAGAGACAACTTTGAAAACTAATCAAGAGAAGGAAAACAAAACTAGCAACATTTGGTATTAACGGTGCCTCTTGCTTATGTTTACGGGTAATGTCGTCACGCTTGAGCTATTGCATCTATAGCCTAACATAGCTACAATAAAGGCGTTTGTGGCATCATCCCTATAAATCGCTAGGGAGAAATAAGGAACATGGGTTGATTAAAATCCAAAGGGAGGGAAATCCCCTTTGGATCAATAATCTAAAAAGATAAAATGAAAATGAATCAAATCTGTTAGTGACAACCTAGAAAACTAAAACTTAGGAATTTTTTATGGTGTAAATGTAATTCTAACTCAAAGATATAATCATGTGGATAATTTATTAGGAAATCATTTAAATGGGTCAAGGGAGACAAACTTCATTACGGAGTAGGGTTAGATGATTGTTATTAGATAAACAACCAATGGTCAAGATGATCATTTATTAATGCTTCCCTTCATGGGTAGCAACCGCAGAGGAACTATCTAGGGTAAATAAAAACCCTAGAAAGGGTTGTGTACTTGCTTTATAATAGTTCACATAAACATAGTCTAGAAAATAGAAATACATATTTTATGCCTTGATCCCATTTGGAAGTAGGGTATGTAGGCAGTCTGGGAAACGAAGGATGCTCCTAGTACTTAGGAGTTTGGGAATGAGGTTTAGGGTTAGAAAGATCACATGAACAATTATGAGAGATAATCAACTAAAATATATACAACGATACTCAGAAGAATCCCACATGGATTTCTTGATTCCCTGAGTCCCTTAGGACAAATTTTGAGGTGGGTTTCAAGCTTAGAATTATAATTTACATACCCCTGAGGATGGTGACCTCGACACACTTTTAGTAGAAAGTGTGGTCATCAGGGAAGCAACTTAGGATCTGAATGATCCCAATGAGTCCAAGACTCTGGCTAGAACACATAACTATCATATGATAAATGTCTGTCTCGTTTAGGCGGATGCCTATTCTGATTATATGAATAGATGTATCCCTATTCCATAAGAATTGATGAAGTGAATTCTTGTTCTGTATGAACATACGATATACCTAACTCGTATGGATAAAATTTCCCAAGTATACTTGTGAGTACTTGACCACACACAATATAGTGGTATTTCAGGTTAGAATTAATTGGGTTCTTATAGAAGACCAAAGAAGGGGACTAACTATGTCAGTCCTCTTAAAACAACCACAAAATTTTTCCTCTTTGTTGTGTGTAGGTTCATGTTGAAGTGAAGAGTTTGAGATAATTAACTCATGGGTAGGAAGGTGTGCTTTCCTCACCCTCTTTTGTCATTTCATGATTCAAATAGCTAAAGTATTCTTCTTCTTTTTTTGTTGTTTAGTAGCTTTTACTTTCTATGTTTGCATCAAACCTTATCTATTAAATAGTTAGTAGGTTTTCTATAGTTTTTGGTTGTGTTTTGAATTTTTTTTCTATATAGATGCCAACACCCCACTGACGCTAGAACATTGTACTATCATTCATGTCTCATGCTTCTATCCTCTGATAGAGAGTTGTTTGGGGTACAGTTTGGGTTTTGGAAATTTACTCTCTTAACCACCTGCAAGTCTCATGTTAGTAGAAAGACAATGGTACTGAGGGTGCTCTTCTTTCTCTACCTTAAACACTTCACAATTTCCTAAACCTTTTATCTAGCTTGAGGTAGATTAGGGAAGTGTATCATTTGAGGCCCTCTCGTGACTTGGGGTCTTTAGCAACCAGTCCCCCTCCTCTACATTAAGTTAGTAGATAAAAAGAAACTATAGTGAGACATTTTTATGAGGAAAATATTGCTACTTCAATTAGTAGAGTAGCAACCTTTCTAGAATCATGTTTCAACCACTTGCAATTTGAGCTATTGCAGCTAATGCAATGACCATGTTGACTATTGCATTTACATACAACATATATTTTCTCATGGAGATTAAAATGTTTCATATATTTTATTTCTACACAAGTGGAGCTATAGGTAATGTATATTTCAAAATAATATGCAAGTATGTTTATATTCCCACGTGTATGAATGTGGATTAGTGACATAATGAGCATAGCCTAAACTCTTCCTAGGTATTTTTGTGTAGTTGAGGATTTCTTTAAATTATACTTCTGTTGAATACTTTTGTGTGATACAATTTTGTCCTCTATATTTCATATGTTCCATATTTTAGTCCTTTATTGCATATATGAAACCTTTATAAGTAGTTAAATCCATGCAAAGGTACTTTAGAGCTTCTCAATTTGTATCTATATTTGATATAATAGAAGCCAGCCACACAAGAACTTGTGAACTTTCAGACAATTTCAAATTATATAGATTACAATTAACTCTTAAGACTCAAATTATGAAAAAAAAAAACCACAAATTTTTTTTTACTATTCTCCTTACAAAATATTTCAACTTTTATTAAAAAATAAATCAATTTAAATATAAAAATGTTGCCACAATCTTTTTGGCCAAGAAAACATGAAATCAAAAGTATTTGAAATAAAAAAAATAAAACAGAATGTTTTTTCAAGCTTTAATTTTATTTTATTTTTCAAAAAACATATTTTTTTTGTTTGCATACTTTGGCACTCTCGAAATCCTCAGTGGGCCCTTTCATTCATATGGGTTGGTAAAGCATAATACTTTTATTATTTTCAATGGTTTCACAACCAACCCCTCTGCCCCACACTCTAATGCTGCTATCGAACTACGATCTGTCTTTGCTTTGTTGACTTCTACTGTAACCTGCACGTTGTTCACAAATCACAGTTCACTATCACAGATTATTCATAGCTTAATCACTTCAAGCTCAGATATCAGATAAAGGAATAGAGTATCAATGCAAATAATAAACAATAATCATCTCTAGATTATATATAATAAAAATGTATAAAATCTTAAATTTATACACTAAATAAAAACTATACAATAGAAAACAAAATGAAATATACTAACTAAACCATTAAAAAATTTGCAAAATCAATAAACGTAATTCTTTAAAATTTTGATTTTATTATATTAGTATATGCAGATAACGATATAATGTATATGATTAACAATGAGCAAGGGCTATAATATAATATATAATGTGAAATATGCTAACCATTTTTTTGATAGAATTACATAACATAAACCAGCACTAGCCAACTGGATTAGCGTTAGCATCAAATTAAAAACCAAGTTTAAAAGAAACTCAACGCCAAGAATGCACACTCAATCCCAATGAAGGAAAGGTGTTGTCATATGGCGGAGCAACTAATGAACAATACTTGAAAATGGAACAAACTCAACGTCAAGAATGTGCACTCAAGATCCCACTAAGGGCGAGGTGCTAACATATGACGGAGTGATTGATTGAAAACTGAAAACTAATAGGCGGATAACCAGCCATAAGAGAATTTCCACGCTACCACCAAATAGTGGGGGGAAAAGACTACAATTAAAACACTTCGTCTGCTGCGGCAGGCATCCACTTATGAGTGGGGATTCACCACTTGAGAGTGGGTGCAAGAGTAATACAAATCCAATTATCCACACTGGCGGTAAACCATCCAGGGGTACTAATGTGAAATTAAAGAAAGAATTGCAGCAATAAAGGACTGGAACAGTACTACTGTTTAGAGTCTTACAATATGGAAAAAGAGCTGCAAATTACATGAAAATTACAATAGATTCAAAGTACCATGATACTATATGATTCCATGTTAGACATTAACAATAATTGATGAAGAAAGGACTGGAGATTCGAACTTAAACAAGTCTGATGTAAAACAACAATTCTTGAAATGAATAACCAGCAACTGTGAAACCAATTAAATGCTCAACTTCACCAAATTACTCCTAATTGAGTGCGATGTCTTTGCAGAAGCCTTCTAGAGGTAGGTTTCAAAACAGATCACAAAAACAGCAATCTCAAAAACTTAGTATATATAATTCAAGCACGAATACCAATGCTTTCAAGAATGGTACAGCCCTCCTTGAGGGGTGATTTTGTCATTAAAAATCAGCAACTCAAAATAAAAATCTGGAAACTTGTGGAAGGGGTCGCCCAAAGCATAGAAATTAGATTGTCGAATGCCCAGAACAAAATAAAAATTACTCACAAAGCTGTATACAAATTCGACTTTCAGCTGTGACTGTATCAGCAACTTCAAAACTGGAAATTTCATCAAAATCTTCAACTATTGAGCTCAATCTGCTAGTCTGATTTGAGAAGCAGCAAATGTCCAACTAGGTGTTGTATTTCAAACACGAAATTGGATTGGAACTAGGAGGTAAGCATCCCTCGAAGTATTAAACAAGTTGTCATTTTGACAAGATAACATTAGCATAAACATTGGATAATCAACTCTTCAAACAGCAACAATATATAAGTTTCAATTGGAAAATGAAGCAAATGAACTTTCAATTCCAAGCGTTGAATCACTTCAACTTCAAAAAGGGACGACCTTTTGCTCTTTACTTTTTTTGGAAATAATAAAATAATCATTCAACTTCCCTTTAGGCATCCATTTCATATTGCAACAATAAAGCATTTATTAAATAATTAAATGCTCACTTGACCCCTTTATACCCCTTCTTTAAAACAACTTGAAGTCATCGTGGCTCCAGGCGCGGGGAAACTTCAAGACATGAAAATTGACTCAAGTCTCAAACTCCACCAAGGAGAAGAACCAAATACAATGCCCAAGTTGCAACTGATGAATTGCTAAAAATAGCAAACTGACAAATGCCAAACTGAACCAAGTTGATGATGATGCTTCTGCCAAAAATGAACTTACTAAAAATAGCAAATGCCAAAAATAGTAAGTTAACTTCAAAATCAACAGAAAGCCAAACCGGAATAATCGAATCAAGAAGGGATTGAATTGTCGCTAGATAGATAATTACCAAAAGATAGATTCTGGTGCTAAAAATAGCAACCTGCTATAACAGTAAGTCCGCATAACATCCTCCTCAATGCTAATCGAAAGCAAGATTCCGAAGAGTGTTCCTAGTTTTCTTTCTACTTCAGCTTAGCCTACGGATTTCCAGAAATAGGTTAAATCCAAAAGAAGAGTGTATGGCCAAAATGGGGACATTACAGTCCGCCCTTCCCAAAATTGCTTGTCCTCAAGCAATGCCACAACACTCCAAACCGATCCCACCAAACATATAGGATCCCGGGGTCCCATGTCCATCTCTGAAAAACCCCACCATGCTGATGCTGCTCTACTCTGATCATACAAATGAAATCATTGCACCATAACTGCACTAACCATCCCTGCAACCTCAAAGTGATAACATGCCTGAAATTCAAGTCGGACAACATAGAAGGAATTGAATCAAAATCTAGCAGCGTCTCATGCTCAATAAACTCTGAGGAATTAACATCTGCAATGTCAATGTCAATCACCATTCCGAGAACAAAGAAGAATAATCTAAACAACTCAAAAATATTCTCATCAACATCACTCCTCAAAGCATCAAACCAAATCACAACAGCAAATGTGACTCCATCATAGCTGCTTGCAAAGGAAAAAACAGCTTTTTGCAAAGTCATAGCAACTGCATCCTCAAAGCTCCTTAAGGATGTATAATGCCTCCTCTGAGTAATTCTGACATATTCAAGAAAAACTCTGAAAACTTCCACCAATCTCTCCCCCAAAGTCTCAAAAAGTTGAACCAAATCAGGCAAAGGTTCGCTGCCCCAAACACTAGTGCAAGAGATTGTACAAAGAAAGCCACTAGAACATAACTTGAACACCATCCAATACTGATCTGAATCACTATGAAACACCATTACCCACTTTTGAAGCCAAAAATCATCATTGATAAAAGATTGTGAAAAGAAAAAATGAGTGTACCAGCTGCCCATGAAATTTGAAATGAACCACTTAAAGTCTGATTTTAGGAAAATCAGTGTGCAAAGAATTGAACAATTGCTGCAACACTGAAAATCAGTGTCCATAATAGCACAACTGCTTAGGCTCAAGGCTGGAAACATCCTCTCAAGAAACTCCAACCCAACATTAAACCTTCCTTTGTTCGAAATATCTCTCCAATTCACCAATTGATGAGTAGAAAGAACCATCAAATGGTTGGTAAAGATGGGGGCCACATCAAAGATTCTAAGAATTGAATCCTTATTTCTCCAAATATCCTTTTTTCTACTTGCAACAATCTCCATCAAGCCATGTTGAAAATTCCAAGCGTGAATTCTCAACCGCAAATAATCTCCAACACATTGGGAAGAATTCCCAACATATCTCCAAGAGCCATAGTGAAAGTCTCGAGCACACAAATCCATGTAGTCAGCTGCAACCATCAATGCAAAGTTTGAACCTTTCATGACCAGCATTTTAGAATAATCACTCATCAACAATGCACAATCTAGAAACCAAAGGGGCAAGTCTGAAAGTTCTCCCACAATTTGATGCATCTCTCCAAGACCTGACCTCATCAACCATTTTAAGATAGGTGGTACTCTTCCATTGGTTAATGCTGAGTGAAAACCAGCCAGTTCAAGTTTGAACACCATTAAATGCTCATTTACTATCCATCCCAAGAGAGTGTTGCTTGACATATAGAATGGATCCACCAACATTATCTTATGCTTGACTATAAAATTATGCATGTCAAAAACATAAAACTTCTTACCAATGCCATCCACATAGAAATTGTCAATCAACTCATAATTTAACAAATCATGTGAAGATGGTGGATTGTTGTACACAATCATAGAAACAATATTTCCTTCATCCCTTTCGTTGGTGTCTTCAAAAAATTCATGCACATCTTCTTCAACTTGAAGATGCCCATCATTAGTTGCTGATCCATAGAATGTAGCGTGATGAATATCACACACATTACCAGTCATCACATCTAGCTCATGGCTGCAAGCTATCCCTTCTTGAGGCAAATTCTCTTCCCAACTCAAGAGTTCACACTCTTGATTTACCTTACAATCACTATCAACATATTGAATCTCTTTGGCATTTTGCATTGTTTCAACATTATGGAGTTCATTTATTCCTTCAACTATTTGCTTGATCTCCATTAGCCTTGTATTAGCTTCTTGTTCCATAAGTGTGGCTGCCATAGATGATTGATTTTCTATTTTGCAAAAAGAGTGATGAGCTAAGGTAAGATCAAGGTAAAGACAATCAACCTCTTTCTCCTTCTCTTGGTAGGCATCATAGGCCTCTTCTGCAAACTTAATAGCATTATCTCTATCTGAGAGCAAATGCAAATAATCTATCTTTAATGATTCCAATGCTTCTTTGATAGTTTGCAACTTGGAAAGAGTGACTCCTTTAACTCCATTTTGTCTCTCTTCAAACTGAAACTTCCAGTAGAGTTCTTCAACAAAATTGTGTGTGCTATCAAATCTTGATAATGCTTTAACAATTTTCTCTTCTGAAACCATTAAGTTATCCTTCAAAACTTGCAGCTCTTTAGGCCCATGATCATAATCAGCAAAGAAGCTTTGCTCATCAAACATCAACTTTTCTGATTTATTTTCTTTGATTTGATTCTCAAAATCAGCCTCCTTTCTAATCTTATCACTGCATATCTCCTGAATCGAAGGCTTGTCAACAACTTCTTCAAACAAATTAGTACCTCTATCTTGACCTTTCAAGTTCTCATACTCTTCTTGTGCGTAATTTTTAAAGGCATCCAAATCATTTGCTGATTTTAAAACATTCTTCTCTTCAACATAAGAAATCACATTCTCATTAGCCATTGCTGCAACTTCTCCTCCAAAGATCACTTCATTACTTGCATTGCAAACTGATTTTTGAACTTCATCAGGATCAAAGGGGAATTTATCCCACTCTGGTTCTTTATCATACCTTGGTGACATCGCGCCCGGATCCCAAATGTGAAAGGTTTGATTGCAATGATCAATAGGAAAGAGATCATCATGCTCCTCTTGAACTGTTGACTCTTTGAATGAGTCACTCCTCAACCCACTTGAACTGAAATCTTCATCTATAACTTTCTCCACAGATGTAGTTTGATAATCAAACCCACTACCACTCAAGTCACTAGCATTATATCGGATTAAAGAATCATCAAAGCTGGTTGCTTTGAATATTTTGTGATTCTTTTCTTCAATGAAATTATCTTGAGTAGATGTGTTGCTGATTTTATCATTAGTGCCCACATACATACCAAAGAAGTCTTCTTGGACACTTGTCAATAATTCTTCATATGGAATTGGCTCAGCATAAAGTAGAGAATTATCCTTCACTAAATCTTCAACAAAAGGAAATAAAAACACATCGGAATCACCATCAACAACCTCACTTTCGTAATGGTCATAGGCTGGTTCAAAGACACCATTAGTATTTGCTTCATCTTGCTCTTCTTCAACGTACTTATCCCACACAACTGTTCCACCAGTATCTTTTGAGAAGCCATTTGTCTCGAGATCTTCATTGCTTGAATCCTTATTAGGACTCAAGACTGCTGTAATGATCTTCTTACCATAATAATCTTCATTATTTCCCATCCCATGCAAGTCTAGGGATGTATTTTGGGACTCTAACTTAATCTCCTCATTTGCCAAGGTATCTTCATCAAGCCCACTTTCATTTTGAACCAAAATGTGCACCTTGCTTGTGTCTTCTTCAACACTAATTGACTGATTTTTCTCTTCAATTTGCTTACTTGTGGGCTGCAAACCACAAACAGATCCTTTTGCTTCTTTCTTCCTTGATTCTTCAACCATGGCAAGTTCTACTTCCTCTTTAATCATTTTTTTGATGTAGTTGACCATAGCCAACTTTCCAGGGTCATGAATCACCGCACAATTCAAAAACGTTTCAAATGAAACATCGTTCTTAAACTCATCTATCATGCTCTGATATTGTTTACGGAGTATGGCAGCCTCATGTTCACATTGCATCTTGAACTGGTATTCTTCCGAAGCCACAATCAAATCTGACTTCTCACAATTCCTGGACCTCAAAAAATGCAACATCTTAAGAACTTCTGAAAGCTAAACTGAAATTAGGTGAAGAATCTGATTTCTCTATCACTTATCTGTCAACTAACTCTGTCTTATTCACAGGATGGCAAGATCTTGGCTCTGATACCACTGAAATAATCCCCTTAATTTTTTCCCAAATTTTAACACACAAATCAGCAACCAATCACTGATTAGCGTTAGCTCCAAATGCAAATCAGCATGGAAAGTAACTCTAACCAAGAATGTTCACCAAGATCCCAATGTGGGCGAGGTGATAGCATATGGTCAGAGGATCATTAGGAATAAACTGAACTGAAATTACAATTCATCTGCTGATGCAGGCATCCACAAGCAGTGGGGATACTCCACTTATTCAGTGGGTAAGATTATTACATTATTAAAGGCGGCAAGCCAGCCATTTATATCCTCACTTCCACTTATTAACGTGGGGGGAATACAGTCCACACAACCACTTATTTAGTGGGGGGAAACTTACAATTAAATAAAGATGATTATTTAAACTCAACCACTCAATCGTGGGAGTATGAAATTTAAACTAATTGCAGCAAATAAAATAAATAGCTGTTAGTACTACTAATCAGCTTTACAATGAATTAAACAGCTGCAAATAAGAAAGATATGCTTCCAAATCCATCAAAGGTTAGAGTAACACTTCCTCTAACTCTTACAATACAATAATGATATAAAAATGAAGCTCAAACCAGCATTATATCAAAAACTAACAAGTCTGATATAAAAATCTGCAATCTGGAAATGTCTATCAGCAAACAGCAAACTCATAAAAATGTTCACAACTCCTTCTAAATACCTCCGAATAAGCTGGAATGTTTTGCAAAGACCTTCTAGGAGGATGGCGCCCAAACTCAAACTACAAAACTGCATCAAAACTCAAGATATTATTCTTGCACGAATCCCAAAGCACTCATGAGATGGTACGGCCTTGTAGAGGGGCGATTTCTCTTGGAAAAATCAGAAACTTGGAATTAAAATCTGAAAACCTCCAAATATGGTCACCATTATCATATAAATGCAATGATCAAATACCCATAACCAAAATAAATTCATACCAAAAGCTGTAAATGAAAACCACCTTCAGCTGTGTATACACCAGCAACATAAAAACTGAAGTTCTCACCAAAATTCACCAATTTTGAAGCACAATCTGCTAGTCTGATTGAGAAGCAGCAATAATACCAACTAGGTGTTATCTTTCAAACACGAAATTGGATTGGAACTAGGAGGTAAGCATCCCTCGAAGTAAAAAACAAGTTGTCATTCCGACAGCATAACATTAGCATAAACATTGGATAATCAGCTCTTCAAACAGCAGCAATATATAAGCTTTAGTTGGCAAATGAAGCAACAAGAACTCTTCAAATTCCAAGAAGTTGAATCACTTCAACTTCCAAAAGGGACGCCACCTTTTTGCCTTTTACTTTTTGAAATAATAAAATATCATTCAACTTCCCTTTTAGGCATCCATTTCATATTGCAACAATAAAGCATTTATTAAATAATTAAATGCTCACTTGACCCTTTATGTCCCCTTCTTTAAAACAACTTGAAGTCATCAAGCCTAGGCGTGGGGTACAACTTCAAGACATGAAAATTGACTAAGTCTGAAACTTAGTCCAAGGAGATAACCAAATACAATGCCCAAGTTGCAACTGATGAATTGCTAAAAATAGCAAACTGACAAATGCCAAACTGAACCAAGTTGATGATGATGCTTCTGCCAAAAATGAACTTACTAAAAATAGTAAATGCCAAAAATAGTAAGTTAACTTCAAAACCATCAGAAAGCCAAACTGAACACTGAACTGCAAAGCATTGAATTGCTGTTAGATAGATACTGCCAAAAGATAGACTTGCTAAAAATAGCAAACTGCTATAAATAGTAAGTCTGCACAACATCCTCAACTAACCGAAGCAGATCCGAAAGAAGAAACCCTAGTTTTATACTTCAGCTTAGCCTACAGATTTCTGAAATAGGCTAATCCAAAAGAAGAGTGTATGGCCAAAATGGGGACATTACAAATTCATACTTGTAATCTGGTTTTGCTTGGTCTTGTATATTGCCAACCTCTCCATCGATTAGTGGCCTATGGCTTTTTGTGAGTACTTTGACATAGATCTCATTTTACATCATTGGCAATCAATCCAACAATCTTGCTCATACACTTTGACATCAATGACAACTTCCAATCGTCTATATACCTTTGACATCAATGACAACATTTCCAACAATAACAACTCCTAAAAAAATTTCAATTGTCATTGGAAATATGAAATTGCTAGGGTTTGTTTTTGAATTTTAGATTCCTTTAATAAGCTATTAAGTTATGGTTGGGGTCCTTTTTTTGTTGATCTTGAGAAAACAAGATGTAAGGGTTTTGTTTGTTTTAGTAAATATTTTTCAGGATATGCACATGTTTTCTTGTAGAGATGGGAAGAGATAGGTAGAGGCATTGTTGGTGCTTTGAGGAGGATCTCAAGACACATCTTTTAGGTGTGTTAACATTGAAAGCCATCACTTAAAATTTCATGGTTATTTGCTATTATAAGGTTGTGAATGTTGTGGTCATTGTAAAGTATTGGGTCGTTCTTTCTTTGAACAGCCAAAATCATTGTGAAAACCCACAAATAATATCTTTTTCTTTGTCAATTCTATAATTCTATTACCTTAAAAGATTCCTTTGTAATTTTGAGGCTATAGGCCCTTTTGGTTTCATCTCATGTTCAAAAGAAATGTTTTGGGCCTTCGTTGTAATGCATTTGCATTCGTTCTCCTTTTTACATTGTAACTTGTCATTATTTGCTTTCTATATAAAATCAAGTTGTTAAATCATACATCTTGGAAAGTTTATGGATACTTGCTTTTCATATGTAACAAGCTTAACCATATCTTTACCATTAAAGGCCTTTTATTAAGCCATTTCTTCATGAACTTTGATCAGGGATTTGATCTACTAGCTTATTATAAATATCTTTGTAGGCTTCTTTATTCACATGTTTAATTGCTTGCTAGGCAGGCTGCAAAATTGTTGATCTAGTCCAAAATCAACAGCTTTTGAGGCTTCTTTTATACTTGTGGGCCCCTCAACTCATTCATTACTCTATTGCCCCTTTTATTTACTGCAATTGAATCATCGATCTAATATTATGACCTACTTTTCAAGCCTTTGTTGTCTTAGAGACATTACATTTTGTTTATCCACTTTTTATCTAATATGATCCAATGTTCATACGCCTTTTAGCATCCATTACTACCGTTGAGCCCTGTTGATTTTTATAAGTTGTGAAAATCATGCTTAGTTGTTGATCCCTTTTCAATCTAGTGGTTCCAAAATCTTTATCCACTTTTTGCTCAAGCTACATTGTTGATCATGAAATCTAATCCAATGGCCTTCATTAAAGCCTCGTTGACATCAAACATGTCATGTTTTATTTCCACCTTTGATCTAATTTGATCTAATGATTTGCTAGAGTCCACCATATAATGGAGTTGTTAATTGGAAAAAATGCACCATTTTAGAGATGACTAGATATATGCTTCATGCCAAGCACATGGATTTGAAGTTCGAGGGCGAAGCCATGGTTTATGCCATCCATATCCTAAACTAAACAATTACTTGTTCTCTTAGAGGGTGGACTCCATAAAAAGGTTTGATGGGGGAAACTAGATATTTCTTGTTTGTGAGTCTTTTGATTTGAAGCTTACCCTACACCCACATGCTTGATGAAACTTGTTATAGGTTAGAAACTAAGAGCTACAAGTATCTTCTAGTTTGATTCATTGTGGAGTTCAACATGCGCCATCTATAAGATCCTTCATCCACTAGGTCTTTTTCAAATTTGCTTGCCCCTTGAGGATTCCATAACATCGACCTCTACTTTAGTTTTTGCCTGTGAAGAGGGTACTTCCATTGCTAAGTTTCTACCTACAAAAGTTGTTTGCATTAGTGAAGGAGTCTTTCTTATCTAGGTAGACAAGATGACACTCCCATGTGCTATAGAAGATTAGGTGATTGACAAGCTTCCATCTATTGCTCCCATAAGGACACAAAAAAGGTGTGGCTCTACAATGAAGGATGCTATTCTATGCCATAGAACTTAGAGAGAGTGATGGCATGGCTTGATTGAGGGTGTTTCGAGCTATCATAACTCAACATAATGATCCTTTTACCTACAATCAAGTGCGGGTTTGTTGTACCCAAAATTAAAATTTTTGCTTCATAAAGGCATTTTGGTAAAATGGTCAAAATCTTGTAAAAATTGTCGTGAAAAGTCAAAAAGGTCAAAATTTCTAAAAACAATTTTTTTCTATTTTTAGAAATTTTTGAAAAATAAATGGAACATAGGGTTTTTCTGGGTTTATTGTGAAAAGGATGCTCGCAATTTTTTTCTAAAAATAGAAATTTGCATGTCAACCCCTATTTTTTAGGGATTCATGCATGTTGGTGAAAAACTCAGATTTTTCAAAATCTGATGATTTAGGTCTCTTCAGAATGAAATTGTATACAAAACCCAAACTTCAATTTTTCGGTTGGTTGATTTTACGTCACGATCACGTTGGTCCAGTCAGAATTGTCAAAAAGTCAATTTTTCTTTGGTGGGTTTGTTTTGCTTTTCCAGAAGAAAAATCAGGACCTTCGAGGTCATCAATGGAGGATAGCCAACTGCCAAGTGTCAGAATCTAAGTCTCAAACGCTACACAGATCGATCCACGATGAAAGATGCTCGAAAAACGGTGAACGGAGAAGGGGAATCTAAAAATTGCCAAATTTGTGAAAAATATTCTAACATTGGAGAAGTTGGGTGCCTTGTTTCAAGGGAGGCGCCTAGCAGTCAATACCTTAGCCATTTTTTTCAGTTTTTGTAGATCATGCATGCGCAATGGTAAACACGGTCAATGCGTCAACAACGACGGTCGACGCAGTCGATGAAGGTGGTGAACGACCGGTGAGGGAAGTTGAAAATATTCAAGAAATGGTTAAGTATGGAGAAGTTGGGCACCTTATTTCGAGGAGGGTGCTCATGAGCTCATGCGTAGAAATTTTTTTGTATTTCTCGTAAAATGTGCAAATCTCCTCCGTCAGCCCAATTCATATCCAATCAAATGCAGTCAAAAGAAGTTTTTAGGGTTTGAAAAGCAGGAGATCAACTTAGATATTTTTAGGCTCTTCAATGAATCTATCATCCCATTCACAGGATCTACCAGATAGTGGGAATTGCAGATCAAACAGGGGCATTTTGTGCGAAATGAAGAAAATCAAAGAAGAATTGAAAATTTTAGAGAATAAACTAAGTTTGGTAATCTTGGGTGCCTTATTTCAAGGAGGATTCCCAAGACATCAACACTTAGACATTTTTTTCTGTTTTTCAGAAAGCGTCAAAACCTCTTTGTCAACCCAGTTCCGGCATTCACAATTTCAGTCGGATGACGTAATGGAGGCTGGTATGAGGTATCATTCTTCTCAGATTTGATGAGGCTTGTCAGATTGATTGACCTTTAGTCTTAGTTATTCATAGGTTGGCAAAAAATGATGCTTGAACAGGGGGTACCGGCCATGGAGGAAGCAAAAGTTTAAAAAGTTTAAAAGATTCAAAAAGTATCTTAAGTCTGGTAAATAAAGGCGCCTCTTTTCAAGGAGGGCGCCCAACCTTCCAACACTTTTAAATTTTTTCACCTTGTCCGTGTTATTCTTCATTTCGGTCTCCGTCAACAGCTTCGAGGGTTTGCAAACACGATCAAATGTCGTCAGATGCCAGAATGAAGCTGGGGATCACTTCAATAGTGGTAAAAAATGAGATTGCCATGGTCAAACAGTGATTATCAATCAACAGTGCCAATTTTACAGACTGTCAAAGTCAGAGGCAGGCTTCAATGAAGTCATAAGCAAGTGAAAATTGAAAATTTCGAAAAATAAACCATCTCTGGTGAAGTTGGGCACCTTATTTCAAGGAAGGCGCCCAAGTCAACTTGACTTAGAATTTTTTTTGAAAAATATCTCATATGCATGCTTTGGCCACCCAATTTTTTAGGAATTCTTCGAGTTGATGTAAACGAAGTCAGATTTTTTGCATGATAATTCCTAAATTTTAGGGTTTTTGCATGAAAACGCCTTTTAACTCCAAATTCTATTTAAGAAAGCTTTGAGCTTTTATTTTTCATAGTTTATAGGTTGGCTTTCAGAGGAAGAAACATAAATTTTTCTTCTCATCAAGATTTGGAGGCTCAAACGAAGATATTTTTCAGCATTCTTCTTGGATCCAAGATTGGGAAGCATAGAAGCTCACTTTTTCATGGTCTATTTTTCTAGGGCATCACTTTTTAGAAACAGGTGGTCAAAATTTTCAACTTTCATCGATCTGGGTCTACTCGTTCTTTTTGCTCCTCTTGAAGATTGGAAAATTTTATAATTTTCAAGAGAGTCTACATTTTTTTGCATGTCCAAGAAATCCTCAGATTGTTGAAAATTTGACGATCTGGGTCTCTTCAGAATAAGATTATCCACAAAACCCAGACCTCAGTTTTTTTTTGGAAAATTGGCATGTCGGCTTCTACTTTTTAGAAGATCTTTTCTTTTTTTGGGAAAAACTTAGTTTTTCAAAAATCTGACGATCTGGGTCTCTTCACAGCGAGATTGTCTACAAAACCTAGACCTCAGTTTTTCAGCCCTACTTTTTATAGAATCTTGCATGTTCTTGAAAAAATCAGATTTTTGAAAATCTGACAATCTAGGTCTCTTCAGAATGACATTGTCTACAAAACACAAACCTCAACTTTTTTCCGAAAAATCTGCCTTCTTTTGAAGAAAAATCAGTGAGCTATTTTTAACTTTTGTGCAAAACTTGTTTGAACATAGGTGTGTTCATAGTCAAACTTCAAGTTTTCAGACATGCAATACTCTCCAACATAAATTAGGACCAAATCAGTGTTACTCCACGATTTCCTAAGAACCTTCGAGACTGACTTGCATCATGTACATCTAGTGTTTGATTTGCATGCTTTGGAAGGCGTACGAAATACTACAGTCAAGAATCTTGATCATTTCGGGTTGTTTGCAACAACTTCTATTCCCATCTCGGTGCAAAGCCTTGAATTTGTAATTCTTGTGTCAAGCATTACAATTCAACTTCACGAGAAATCATATCAGCAGATGGGCGTATAATTTGCAGCCTCAAGCCCGAAGATATTGAGAAGTGTTTTGCAATACCACCATACACGAAAAATTTCATCATATTTGTTGAAGAATGTGAAAGGGTGTGGTATGCGCAAAAGGACAAATGCCAGAAAAGGATGGCTCAAAAGTGGCTGAAAGAGATGTAGAATACTTTGCCGAGGAATGTTGGGCGCAGTGACTTCAAGGATGAAATTGCAGTCTTGATTACTTTGCTCAACCGAGTCACAGGTCAAGCAGAGGCTAACAAATTTCAGCCTTGGATGTTTTACGTCATCTCCCAGATTGTTGACAAAACATAACACTATGATTAGCCAGCATTGATCAGTGATTGTCTCCACCGTCAGATGACAGAGTTCTTCAAGGCCCACAAATTCCACATGATATCATACCTCGTATATCTAATGGCCTTTCAAGGCAAGTTTGGAGGTTTGACTGTCATTGGAACCCTTGGTGTTCATCATGTGTATGATCATTACCCATAGCTAGAGTTTTCAGAGTTTGAGCGGTGTTACAAGTGGGTGAATGATCTATTCCTGATGCATACGGTGTGAGATCTTGATCATGAGTTGCATATATGGATTTTAGCAGATGCCAGATTGGCAATGGCAGAGTGGGCTGATTGGTTTATCCAATTCCCTATGTTCTCCTACATAAGAGTATATGGCTTCTTAGGTGATCCAGTCATGCTACCTAGATATCCAACGGATGAGGGTTCATGAAGTTTCTGAGGCAAGTACATGAGGTGCACACATTTTTGTGTAACAGACGCAAGCCTGCATTGAGTTTCTTGTTTGAGATGAGCATATATAGACGCAAATCAGTAGCCGATGCTAAGTTGATGAGCGATAAAATGTCCACGTTTGGTCTCAAGCTCTTTAAGGAGAGACGTTCATATGATCCTTGTGGTGTCTTCGCAACTCGTCTTGGTCAAAATCTTGCACATGTACCTACAGTTGAAGTTTTTTGGGTCAATTGTGCAGAGGAGTTCAAAGTGCGCAAGCACAACTACTCTAGACTTACCCTTCAACAAATGGCTGATTTTTTATCAGAAGATGTGGAAGGATTTTCAGATGATGATGGGCAAGTTCTACTTCCCATGTATGCCCGAAATCAAGTTGAGCAACAACCACTTCCACAAGTTGATTTGTTTGCCAAAGAGGGTACCTCCATCGAGGAAAGAACAAGCTGAGTTGTCAAGAACAAGAAGATTTTCCTAAGTAGTAAAGGACACGAAAGGTAGTTGTAGAGCCGCCAATAGTTCATACATCTCTACCTTCGTCTAGACCAAAGCCCAAAGTGAAAGCTATGAGTGTTCCTCTAGAAGGTTCAAAGAAGGTAGAATGTCAGGGAAATTGAAGGAAAAGATGAAGTTTCCCATTGGGAATCAACAGGAACAACCATTAGATGCGTCGGAAGTTCCAGATGAGTCAACACCTCAAGCTGAAGTCGTGCCTCCATCTCCTATTCTTCCACCATCGTCGAGGCCTTCTCCTATTCATATAGATTTAGAAGGTGATTCACCAGTTCGCAATGTCTCAACACCGATTGATCCATTAGGAGTTGCTGGAGCTAGAACCAATCCTCCCAGAGAAGTTAGTAGAGACTCCTTGTCTTGGCTTGAGAACTTGCTGGGTAGGAAGAGGAGGAAGCCTTCTTATTAGTTGAACTTTGCAGAGCTTGACAACGTCTACCAAGACACATTAGAGAAGAAACTTCAGAAGCAAGTTCATATGGAGAAGAATCTTGATGGCGAGATCGTCCTTCAGTTTACCACACCTCTAGAGGACAAGAACATTGATGAGGTTGAAATTGATGACTTCAAAGTTGTCAAAGCCAATCTTGGAAGAAGCACCTGACATATTGATGTAAATCTCTTCGAGGTTGTAGCAGATAATCTAAAGGAACGAGTGCTCAAGGATGTAGAAGATAAGGCAGCCTTGAAGGCTGAGATTCGACAGCTACGACAGTATGTTTCAAATCTCCTTCATGGTACTTCACGAGCCACCTTGTTGCTTCCACAAATTTTGGAGTCACCTACAAATCAACATCAGCTGAGTCAGTTATTTATCTACAGAAAGCATCTGAGAGATTGGATAGAAGAATTCATCACCAGAGGCAGATTTATACTTGCAGAGATGTACCAATTGAGGTACAACGCCCATGATCTTTGCTAAGGAATTCAAGAGTTTGAGCAAAATATAGCGGAAAGGAAGCCAAGAGACGAGATCGTCATTTCTGACTTGAGGACGACTTATGATTCAGTCACTACAGAAGAACACAAGAAGAAGCTTTTGCTTGGAGTGAACAACACCTCTTCAAAGTAAAAACCTATGAAGGAATATTTGTAGAATTGGTTGGATATAGACAAAAGGTTGCAAATACTCTCAAGTTTTTAAGTACGTTTGTGTCACAAATCCCTTGCCAATATTGACATGAAGATGACACTTACTTTGATCTCGGTGAAGTACAGACAGAATTTCAGAACCTTGTCCGTGATAGTTTTAATGGTCATCCTGTTTCCGACAAGATGAATCATGTTGCAGCAATGTCAACAAGATTTTACGAAGTAGTTGTGTTGTACCCAAAATAATTTTTTGCTTTTAAAGAGACATTTTTGTTAAAATGATCTAGGTCATGTAAAAATGATGTCAAAAGTATGTTTTAGGTCAAACAGAAGGTAAAATTTTTGTGGGTTTATGTCAAGGAACATATGTGCAGATTTCTAAAAATTTGAAAATTAGGGTTTCAAACCCCTATTTTTAGGTAAACCCCCGAAAATAGGACCTTCCTGGAAATGATTGAAAATGATTTTGATAGGATTAATCGACTTCACGATCACACTGGACGCTGGTTAAGTCAGAATCATCAAAAAACATGTTTTACTCTGGTGGGTCTATTTTCATTTTTCAGGAACAAAGTTAGGAGCTCCGTAACCATTAATGGTAGATTGGCCAGTACCAGGTCTTGAAAGCTAAGCTTCAAAAGCTTCAACGAAGAAACCATGGTAGAAAACGATAAAAAAGATGCTGTTTGATGGAGGAGATTTTCAAAACTGAAAAATGCCAAAATTTGGCTAACTCTGGAAAAACCATGCCTTGCTACCAAGGAGGAAATGCAGCCAAAGGTTAAAAAGCACCCCTGCTGAAGAAAGGTGCCCATGGAGGAGATTTTCAAAACTGAAAAATGCCAAAATTTGGCTAACTCTGGAAAAACCATGCCTTGCTACCAAGGAGGAAATGCAGCCAAAGGTCAAAAAGCACCCCTACTGAAGAAAGGCGCCCTTGGATCTCAGGGATCAAATGAAGTCACCATATCTGTCTAAAGCATTCATCTTCTTCGTGTTCCTGCCAGTTTTCCAACGCATCATTCAACGAGACCATCTGATTCAAAGATCTCTGGCAAACGTCAACGGAGCATGAAGACGCTTCAAGCGAGAACCATTCCAAATGACAGTCTAACATGAAAAAGGCGCCCCTGCTGAGAAAAGGCGCCTTTGAGCAAGGTGTCCCAGGTGTCAGTTCTTGAGAAAACTTGTCTTCGTGAAATCTCTCCGGTTCTAGCCTAGCCTTGCAACGGACTTGTTAGCCAACCTGCTAGACATATCAAACGATAGCAATGGTTGATCATCAGAGCATGCAACATCAATGATAAATCAGTGCATAACAAGGCACCCTTAAATCTAAGGCACTTGATGGGGTTTCCAACCACTGCTATCCACATGGCATCTGCTCAGCTCTCTTCCAGCTTCACGATCAATCCAGCTGCGCGTCCATAGGACCTATCAAGCAATCCAAAGCAAAGGTCAAGCATAAAACGCCTAACGGTGAAAGCTGAAGTGAGAATGTCAAGAAATTGGCTAAGTGTTGGTCAAAAGAGCCCTTGTTGAAGAAAGGCGCCCATCTTTTCGGGCAGTTAGATGCAACTTATGAGCTTAGTGACCTCCAGGATGATCTTCTCCGTTATGATCGATCTCAACAATCACACCGTCAGTGATGCATTTAGACAAATCAAACACCTGACGACATAGATCAAACTGAGTCGGTCTTGAAGGTTGGCAACATGAAAATCATAAGTGAAAAAGCCAAAGGCACCCCTGCTGGCCAAGGGCGCCTTTAGATTTGAAGGACCTAAACGGACCTTCAGAAGTTGAGGAACCAGTCATCCTTTCCAAGACTGAGCTAGTCATTCATCCCACGTTTCGGTGAGATCATCAGACTCATTAGCCAGCGATGATCTTAGATCAGAACACGAAGGGTTAAAAATGATAGAATTGAAGAACAATCAAGAAATTGACTAAGTCTGAGGCCAAAAGCGCCCCTACTGAGGAAAGGCACCCTTGATTTGAAGGCATTAGATTCAGTCTTTGAGCTTTTTAGCTCCCAGGCACACTTAATCAGGGTTGTTCCACCTCAACAATAAATCTGTCAGCATCAGCTAAAGATCAACTAAACGACCGGGAGCAAGGATCGAACAGAGGCACTTCAACATGAAAAATAATGAAAAAAGTGTTCACTCAAGAAGGATGCCTAAAAAGTCAAAGAGAGATTTGTTGACTTGAGTTAAAGATTTTGGAGGCAAACTTGACCAAAACGTCCCACAATCAGTGGAAGTTAGCTTTTAGAACTCCAGATCAGGCCAAATTAGTCTTCAATCATGAGTTGATGCCCATACTTGATGCATTCAGGCATCAATCACTATGTATCAAGCTTGGACATCATTATTCATTATTTGTCTTTGTAGGTTGGAGCTCAAGAACAGTCATTTGCTCTCCAAGACGTCTTTTCAAGATCTGACAGAGGGTTTTGACCATTCTTCATTATTTTTGAAAATCAACAACAAGAGAGATCTTCCCCTCCCAATTTGAAGAAGCAAACACTACAAACTTGCAATAGCTGACCGTTTCCAATAAGCACTCCAGAGGTGCTAATTGAAACACCAACAAGTTGAAAAGAGGAAAGAATTGCTAAGTTTGATTGCAGATGGTGAAGAGATGCTGGAGAAGCAGTGTGTTGTTCTGGATAGTATCAGTGCTCATGATGAAGAGGCAATTAACGGCTTTCTGGAGGATATGATATCCCAAGTTGTCAATGAGTAAACTACCAGTTGGAGCATGCAAAGATTTTCAGAGATAGAACTCAAGTAAAGGCAATAGTTGACTTGATGCCTTTTCCAAGTTAAACTGGTTTTTCTCTTTTCATTCATGCATATCTATTCTTTGGAAATATCAATGTATAGTTGGAGCTTTTCCAGTTAATTGATGTTAGCAGTTAGTTAGTTATTAGTTATCTTATGTTTATTTTTAGAAATAAAGCTTGCATGTTGGCAAGACTAGTTGTTAAAAACAAGGAGATTTTAGGGTTCCTTACTCCCTTGTTTGTGTATAAATAAGGGCAGCCTTGCCCATTTATTTTTAACTGTTATTGTGATAACAAATTGTTGAGCTTATTTTGCCTGCTTTGTTATTCAAGGTCTATTCAACTTTTGTCTATGTAATTTGGTTGATCGCATATTGTAAGCCTACTTTGCTACAATCTGCTGTCCTAGAAGTGTAATTGTCATTGGAGAATATTGAGAAAGAAAATTTTATGCTTATCTAGCTTTGATCTACTATCTCAATTATTTTCAGTACTATCATCTTATGTATTTGCTTGTTTAATCTTTATTTCAGCTTACACCTCGTAAGTACAATGAGTCTTCAGGTGTTAGTTGGGAGTGAGTTTATTTAAGTTTTGTGTTATCAATCATTCCTTGTTTACTTCTAATTCTCAAGCTTTGAATTTACTTGAGTTATTAGAAGCGTCATTAGTTTAGGCCTGGTTGTAGTTGAAAGTTTGTGAAACCAGAGAAAACCTCAACTACGACGCAAAGAGTTTTATAACCTTGTGCTCTCAGCTGAGATAAAAAGATTGGCAATTAGTTTAGTATTTCTTTTAAGCATCATTAGTGAAGAGGGAGCTTCCCCTCCTAATTTGAAGAGCAGTCTGATTGTGCATAGCTGTCCATTTCTTAATCTGCATTCTAGAGGTGCGAATTGAAACACCAATAGGGTTCATGTTCATTGGGAACTGGACAACACAATGCAATCATAATATGATGCTTTGATGAGGAATGACACTTGACAACTTGTTCCCCATTAGCAACTGTTGACTAGTTTATATACTCTCATTGTATTAGTGAAAGGGACTGCATGTTATGAGAATTCTTTGAACTACAATTGTATAAGTGCATATGAATGAAATACGTAGTGATATCTTTCTGCAATTATTGGTATGAATTTCTTATAGTCATTGGTATTCCATTATCCAATTTACTCTATTATATTCAAAGCATACAGAATTAGGTAGTAAACATGAGTGACTCAAGGATTATTTGATATTGCATGTCTCTGAAATAAGCATATTTTATCTTCCTACAACAATAAAAGACAATGTTCTAGTTGTTTATGCCAACAACACTTGAATTATGCATGATCAGATTTCATTATATAAATATATATAAGTGGTTTAGATAAGCTTAGGTTTGAAGTTGTATAATGACTTTGGCGGGGCACAACCTATTGTAGTTTAGGGAAGGATTAAACAACGGCTCAATTATTTTTCGTTGCAGATTTAAATGACAATTTATTGCATGTTTATCGAAGATGTATCAAGTTCTTATGCTTTGGTTTGATCATTAACACATTCAAAGGATTTAGTCATTGTTTTCAATCTCAATAAAAGTCTAGGTCAATGGTTTCTTGGTTGGTGACATGGATCAATGATGGTTAGGGTTTTAGAGGATCTATTAGTTTTAGAGTCATTGGGGATGCTCATATGCAAGAGTCATAGAAGATTCTCATGTGCAAATTCCTATTCTTACCAGTGGCTATTTCGAAAGTCCTATTTTTGAGTCAAGGATGATGGCCTATTTTTAAGCCACTTTAATTAGTTTTATTTTATTGTTTCTTTAGGATTAGATTATCTTTATAGTTCTTTTCTTACTTTTGGAGGGGTTGCTCTAAATCTTTGTTTTAGGGGATAATTAATTATTATCATATCTCTAAACCATATTTATTGTAACTTATAAATGTCTTGGGCACACAAAATTGTTAATGGTAGTTGATGCTATGCCTATGCTATAGTTGTTGTTCAAGTTGGTTATTCTATGTCTAACTTTATGGTGTTGATAATTTCATCAAGTAAATTGCATGTAGATTTTGTCTATTTGAGTTGTGGCTTTGAATACAACTTAGCTATTTATTTCTTGATATTTTGTGTTGTATTCTTTCATTCTATGTTTGGATTGAATAGTTGGTGTTTGTTTTAGCTAGCTTGAAGGTGTCATTTATGTGTTTAGTTAATAGTTTCTTTCTTTCAATGATTGAAAATGTTGTTTGCAAGGCACAACTATTGATAATCTAGTGCATAGTAACCAAAAACATAAATTACACATAGCTATATGTTTTTGAAATGTACCTATCCCTTGTGTTATGTTATTTTGACTTGTGTTTTCCATATTTTTCAGTAAACTAGTTAAACCTAGTCAAAATTAGGCCAGTTTGGTTTAAAATAGCAAAAAACCGGATTTTTGTGAAAAATTGTGGGTGATTGAGCAATTGGCTGTGATATTTTCCCTATAAAACCCACATAATTGATTTTTATTTTAATGTCTTCTAGTTTGACATATTTTAATCAATTTCATTTTAGTATCTTTCTTTGTCCATGTTTTCTTCTCATTTTACACTTGTGTAATTGAATTCCATTTACACTTTCAATTTATTGTGCCATTATTGTGTAATTATGATGTTACTATGATCCAGTGCATGTATCCAATGCAAAAGCATAGGCATGTAATCATTTTCATTTATGCAAAACCCCCTCAATGAATCTTATCTATTGTGCATATTTATATGCCTTTTCTAGAGTTTTAGTCTACGGTTAGTGTAGCTTAATTTAGATCTCAAAGTGCTTCCCCTTCAAATTTGAATAGGTGTTCAACCTCACGCATTGTTTCGTTTGTATTGTCTTCTAAAAGACAAATTGAAATGCTAACAAGGGGCATGTGTATGTGTGTGTGTAGTAATCAACAAAGACTTAATTCTTTCTCTTTCTTACAAGTGCAAAAAAGTCCACAATTTTTCATGAAAATTTCAAATTGTATCTTCATATTATTGTGGTGTCTTTGAAGTACACATTTATCAAAGCCCTTCAAATGTTGCTTCAATATTTTAAGTTTGTTGATGATATTTGAACTAATTAGTTTGTTGATTCAATCTACTTCAAATTCAGAATTTGGTGATAACCTTGTGTGTTTCTTTCTTTTTGCCAGATGATTGTTGTAACAATAGGGTTTGTGAAGGATGCAAAGAAACATATTGATGTCCAAGGGTTCAATGTGTATCACAAGAATCGATTAATAAAGGTGCTCCTTGTCCTTCCTCATTGACTTTCAGGTTATATAAATTTAAGATATTTTTTTTATTAATATGTTCACCATTTTCATGTTGTGTTTACAATCTTGTTCTTAATGCTACATTTTTTTATTAAATGGAATAATTGTTAATAGTTTAGTTTTTTTTAATGAACTAAGTCCTAACTTTTACTCATACGAAGTACACATTGCACTATATAAGCAAAATCTTGTATCACAAGAATCAATTAATATAGGTGCTCAATACAAGTTATCTTTATGAAAATATGGTTATATAAATTGAAGATAAAAGTTCTTAGTTTGTTCACCATTCTCACATTATCGTATTAACCATAGTTGTAAAACTCATAGAGTACTTGCAAAACTCACGAGTACAAGCAAGTAAAAAACCTTGGTGAGTTACTTGCCTAAGAACTTATCAATGATTTTTAAAAAATCTTGCAGCATTTTTTGGTAAAAAATATTCAACAAATCGCTGAAAATTGATGATTTTTTATGAAAATCTTGCACAAATTGAGTATAAATTCGTTTGTTTCACCCACTACTAAAAACTTTTTTATATTTTTGCATTTTGGTAGCGCAATTCGCGATTTAGGTCACGTGATTAGCAATGCAAATACTTAGGTTTTCATTGTTTTTTCCTTTTTGCCTTTCCTTGCAAATCAATTGAGCCAAGGGAGAGTCCTTGTAGGCTTGAAATCATAAATTTTAAACGACCTGCAAGTTTATGTAAATTTTAAAATTTTGTTCATAATACATATTGTGAGTTTAAACAACTTGTAGGTTGTAATTTTATTTTTCATAGTTTAATATCCTTTGATACTTCTCTATGTTGAAGCTTCAAAGTTTTGAATTTTCATAGTTATAATTCAAGTTTGTAGGCCATTTAAACTTGCAATATGAATGAAATTTCAATTGATAAACTTGTAGGCTTTAATTTTCACAATTATAATTGTGAGAATTCAAGTTACGGTTCATTTAATTGAAATTTTATAATTGTGAAAATTCAAGCTTGTAGGTGGTTTAAATTTGGAATATGAACAAATTTTTAAAAATTCATATAATTTCCACATCTGACATTTTATTGATCTTTGAAATCTTTTATGCAACAAATTTTTTATTTTTACTTTTATAAGTTTAGGTTGTTAACCAGAGTATTATTGATTTAGTTTTGCCGTTTTGCTTTTGCTAGGTTTCATTTTTATTTTTCTATAACAAATATGGCTTTCACAAATAGAAGAATTGATGGCAAACCTAAAGATCTTTGTTGGAAACACACTAGGTCCAACATGAGGCGGGTTTATTTGTATGCACTACATTAAGAGTATGATAGAGGCATAAATCGACTCAACTATCACCTTGCATAGATCGTTTGTTGAAATGTAACACCATGCACAACAACTACTCCAAAGGTTGAGAAGGAGGTGAAAAAACACTTCTTACATCATATGGTCAAAGGTTAGAGAAAAAGAGAACAATAGAGGCAATGGCAGCCCCAAACCCAATTTTTAGTTCTACAAGATCATAGGGGGATATGGGGAGCTCTTCTTCCATTGGGCCATGGATGTGGGAGTGTGGGTAGCCATAGTTATTGCTTTTTTGTTTCTCGTAGTACTCTTGGTGTGCTATCTTCATTGGAAGGTACTACATGGAATAGAGAATTGCAACACGAGGCAAAATTGGCATGTGCAGGATTTTGGTACTATAATATTTTGTTTAGTTTTGCCTCAAGTCCTTATTGGGAGTAGTTGGTTAATGCATTGATTGTGGCAGGTAAGGGGTTCAAGACCCGAAGTTGTCATGAGTTGTGTGGGCCGCTATTGCATGATGAGGTTGTTGGCGTTTCAATTCGCACCTCTGGAATGTGAATTAGAAACAGACAGCTATGCACAGATAAAGTGCTCTTCGAATTAGGAGGGGAAGCTCCCTCTTTGCTGATGCTGTTCAAGAAAGTAAATTAAATCTAATTTTCCTATCTTTTTGGTTCAGCTAAGAGCACAAGGTTTATAAAACTCAAGCGCCCTAGCTGATATTTTCTGTTTTAGAATTTCAACTATGACTAACCTACGCTAATGACGTTTCTAATTTCTCAAGTAAACACAAAGCAAGAGAATTAGAAATGGACAAAGTTTGATTCTCTGACAAAATACTTAAATAAACTCTTCCTCCAACATACATCTACTTACCTCCAACATACATCTACTTATTTTCAATGCAAGCTGAAAATAGAGATCATATAAGCATAACACAATAAACGAAAATTTGAGACATTATATCTGGGCAAAATAGGCACAAGACTTTATTTCTCAAATCTCAGGAACAAAGATTACACAAGATACATGCACTGAACAAGAACTTGCAGCTAAAAGAGACTTGCAAACTTGTTCTTACACAAAGTGAACAACAACTTGTAGGCAAAAGAGGCTCACCAATTTGTTATCACAAGTACGGTTGAAAATAAATGAGCAAGGCTGCTCTTATTTATAGACAAGCAGAGGAGTAGGGTACCCTAAAATATCCTTGCTTTTACAACTAAGGCTTGCTCAACATGCAAACTTTATTTCTAAAACTATAGAAGATAACATCTAACCACCTAAGAAAGCAAGAAAAATAGGAAATGCCAACTATTACATTTTATCTTCTTTCTCTTCTTCAAAGAGTAGATAAGAATTGGGACAAGAATAGAAAGAAAGCGGAAAGAAAGCTTCTAGATGAAGGCTGCTTTAAATCTCGATCATATCCACCAAAAAGCTGGAAATTGTGTCTCTGTCAGGTGCATCAATACTATCAATAGCAAAGTTTCGCTTTTCTAGAATTTCTTCACCCTCTGCAATCGATCTCAAAAAATCTTCAACCTCATTGGCCGCTTTCTCGAACCTCGTTGACATCATGGAAATGTGACTCATCCTTCCACCAATTGAATTACTGCCATCACTGCTACGAACAACATTATGAAACTGGGCTTGCACTCGTCAAATCCAACATAGGAGCCATCTTCGTGACTGTACCGAGAAGGAATCTCTGCAACAAACTCACTTATGAACAAAAGAGCCTCAATCACCCTTTGTCTGTATGCAATAAACTCCTCAAATATCCTCTCGTAGGTTCTCACCTTAAAGATGTGACGCTCTCTCCACGCAAGGATTTGCCTCTTGTGTTCTCTTGAAACCATTGAGCCATAAGCTGTATCTAAATCTGCAATAATGATTTCGTGCCTAGGTTTCACTTTTGCCATTGATTGCTCAAATCCTTGAATCCTTTGTCGCAAGTCATGTGCGTTATTCCTTAGCTGAAACATCTGTGCCAAGATTTCTTCTCCTCTGATGATGAAACCCTCAATCCATTCTTGGGTTTGCTTCCCACATATTACCAACTGCCTCAACTGTTGATGATCAACTATTGTCTGTAGAACCTGGGGAAGCAACTGAGTAGCCTGTGAAGTGCCATGAACAAGGTTAGAAATGTATAACCCAAGTTGTCGGATTTCAGCCTTGAGGGCTGCCTTATCTTCTCCATCTTTCAACACTCTTTCTTGAAGAGTTTTCAGATGCGACTTTGAACAAACTAACATCCACATGCCTGGTGTTCTTGCCAAGATTGGCCTTAACCATTATGAAATCATTGACATCAAATTCATCTCTGTATCTATTTTCAGGAGGTGTAGCAGTCTCCATGATCATCTCACCATCAGGATTTCTCTCAAAGTGAACCTGTTTCTTTGCTTTCTTTTTAGGTGCTTCCTGATACACATTGTCAATATCATCAAAATTTAGTTGATATGAAGGTCTTCTTCTCTTCCTTCCCAGGAAGCTCTCAAGCCAAGATGTGGTAGTATCTCTACTAACTTCCCTGGGAGGCTCAGCTGCAACTCCTTCATCTTCTTCAATCTCTAGATCAATATGAATTGGTGAAGACCTTGGCAATGGTGCAAAATCATGTGTCAAGGGCACATCTTCTGTTTCCTTTTGAGGTACGGGCTCTTCCGGAGGAGCTTCTGTTTCAATTGTTGGCTGCTCCTATATGACTATACTCGAGAAGTCCAACCTTCTTCTTACATTTTTTGTTGATTTGTTGCCCTTTACACCACCTTGAGATTGACTTATACCCTTCATCTTTGGTTGTGCTCTTGAAGAGGAAGTGATGATTGTATTCTTGGCGGCTTTGCTATTGGAATGGATTTCTTCTTCTTGAGGACCAAGAAAGTCTTGCTGTACTCAATGACTTGGTGTGTCCTTTCTTCCACTGAGATGTATTCTTTGTTGGCCTAGTTAACCTGTGGAAGAGGTTGTTGCATGTTTTTCTTTCGAGTGTACATTGGGAGTACATCTCCATTATCATCTGAAAGTCCCTCGATATCCTCTGACAAACAATCTTTCATTTGATGGAGAGTGAGTCTGCTATAACTATGCCTTCGTACCTCGAACTCATCTTTGCAGTTGGCCCAAAAATCTTCAAGTGCGGGCACATGAGCATAGTTCTTCTCAAGTTGTGCTGCAAAGACGCCATGAGGGTCATATGATCGTCTCTCGCTGTAAGGCTTGAGACCAAGTTTAGCTAACTCATCACCCATGGACTTGGCATCTGTTGCTCATCTGCATGTGTAAATTCCTAACCCAAATGGAAAACTGAAGGCAGGCTTTTTTCTATTCCACAAGACTGTGTGAACATCCTATGCTTGCCTTAGGAATTCCATGAAAACAACTTCATCTGATGGGTACCTCGACAACATGAGTGGAGCGCTGGAGAAACCGTAGACTCAGATGTAGGTGAAGGTAGGAAATTGTATAAACCAATCTGCCCACTCTGCCATTGCTGCCCTGGCAACTGATGAAATACAAACGTGCAACTCATTATCTAGGTCTCGTACTGTATACATCAGGAAAGCCTTGTTTACCCTCTTGTAATGATGTGAAGACTCTATGAACTCCAGCTGAGGGTAGTAGTTGTAGATGTGCTATACATTCAGAGACCCCACAGTGTTTAACCCTCTGAATTTGCCTTGGAAGGCCACTAGGTAGACAAGGTAGGAGACCATGTGGAACTCGTGAATTTGGAAGTATTCAGTTATCTGTTGATGGAGGCTATCACTGATTAAGGTTGACCAATCATAGAATTCTGTCTTCTTCATTAGATGAGGTATAACATAAGAACATCCAGGGTTGGAACTTTGTAGCATCCTCTTGATAGGTGATCCTGTTGAGCAGTGTGATCATTATAGCAATCTCATCTTTGAGTTCCCCTTGCCCGACGTTCTTTGGCAGAGTCTTATGTTTTTCTTTCATCCACTTCTCTGCAATCTTCTTGCTGTATTTCTCCTTATGCATGTCCCATATTCTTTCACATTCTTCCTTGGAGATAGTCACACTTTCAGGCCAAGGTGGAATTGAGAAGCAATTTTCAATCACGTCCGATTTCAGGCTGCAAATCACTCTACCATCTATTGACTGAATCTCCCGAGTCGCTGGATTGTAATGCTTGATGCAAGTAATTACGAATTCTTGACTCTGCACTGAAATAGGAATGGACACTGTTGCAAGTAGTCCGGAGTGACCAAGGTGTCTGACTGCAATGTTGCCCGCATTTTCCAATGCTTGCAAGTTGAATACTGGTTTGATGTGGTGCAAGTCAGTCTCAGTTGTTTTGATGAAGTCGTGATATAGTGTTGATTTGGTCTTGAACTCGAGAGGAGTGTATTCCACAGTGAAAACCTTGAAGAATGACTGTAAACTCACCTATGTTTAGACAAGTTTTGCACAACTTTCTAAATTTAGCTTGCTGGTTTTTCTTCCTCAAATGGACAAATTTTTTCAATTTTTTTTTGAGATATGGGTTTTGTTCAAAATTTCGTTACAAGAAGACCTAGATCGCTTGTTTTTGAAAATTTTGAGTGTAGACTAAAAAAGCAACAAACCCTAATTTCTTCAAATTTTCTTGAAAAAAAAGTTGGCACCCGAGTTTTGTTCAGAAGCACATTTTGGATGAACCCAATTGATCAAATCTTGAAAATACTAAAGGCTGATTGAAAAAGCAACAAACCCTAGAAGTTGAAATTTTTTCACAAAAAAGCTGGCATTTGGGTTTTGTTCATAAGAAAGTTTTAGAAGGACCCAGATGATCAACTCTTGAAAATTTTGATGATTTCTTGGACATGCACGAAAAAAGCAGCTGCTGCAACTTGAAAAATTTCTTCAAAAATTGTTCATAATGATGAGCTGAGATGACCCAGATCACTGAAAATTTAAAACCTTGACCTCCTTCAAAAATTTGGTGTTCTGGATGAAAAAAAGCATGAAAAAGCAAGCTCCTTTGTTGCTGGTCTGAAAATTTATGAACTTTGAAAAATCAGCAAGCTATGGCTCTTGAATCCTGAAAAGAAAAACTTTTGTTTGCTGCCCCTCTCCAACTTGGACGCCACCTCCAAGAAAATATGAACAATGAAAGAGAAGGATGCCTTAAATAAGTTTGAGGATGAGAAAATCTGTTTTCTTTTGCTTCCAATCCTTCAAACCCTAGCCTCAACTTGTGCATTGAACTTGGACGTTTTCCTTCTCCATGAAATTTTGAAATTTTGAAAAATTTGGCTAAGGCTTCTTGGGCACCCTTCTTGGTTGGAGACATCTATCTTTCTCAGACTTAGTCATTTTTCTGAGAATTTCAACCTTTTCTTGACTTTGAAACCCCAATTTGAATTTGATTTTCGGCCTTCAGATTGATCCTACGAACGAGTTGAATGATTCATTGCAGAGCTTGATCGAATCTGTTGAGATTGTTCTGGAGGCAACTTTGATTAAAATCTTCATTTTGACGTTCAAAATCTTCATTTTGACGTTCAAAATCATGGGCGCTCAGCTCCTTCTGGGGTACCCACCATTCCCAGTGTCCATTTTTTTGTTCTTCAAGTTTTGCTTGTTTCCCTTTGATCTTCTGATGAATTCTTGATTATGGGAGCTAGATTGATCCGATCAACTGACCGTTGGATTCACTGGATAGCTGAGAAGATTCTGAAGGGGATCTCCTGGGAGTGATGTCTCCTGAAAGCTGCATCTCGAGGGTCAAAAGCTTGGGTGCCCCTGGCTAGCTAGGGCACCCAACTTCACTAGAGTTAGAATTTTTTCTGTGTTTTTCACCTTTGCTTTTGACTTTCTGTGACTTGCTCATGTTTTTCCCTCTGTTTCACCTTCGATATTTGATGACTGCCAACTCTGATTGACAAACTGATGATTGTGTTAGAAAGCTTGATTAACTTTGAGGAAGTCATGTTGGAGGCTTCGTTTGCAAATTCATCCATTTAGGCCCTCAAAAGTTTGGGCGTCTATCTCCTCCAGGGGCGCCCATTTCCTCCAGACTTGGCCATTTTCACTTGATTTTCATTATTTGCATTCTGCCACTTGGTTGAAACTCCTTCGATCAATCCGTGATTTACGCTGATTGGGTGATCCGATGACTGCACTGCTGGACTCATTGCGGAGTTGAGAAGATTCTAAACAACATTGCCTGGGAGCACATACCTTGATTTCACCATTTGATGCCTTGAAAATCTAGGCGCCTATCTCCTTCTGGGGTGCCCATGGCTAGCAGAGTTGGTTTTTATTCTGTAGATTTCAACTCCTTCCTTCGTTTGACGTGCATGCCTTTGCCTTGCTTGTTGGAGATTGAAATTTTTTCTAAGACATGAGTGTTTGGGTGCCTAGACTAAGTCGGGGCGCCTGAAGTCTCCAGTGTTAAAATTTTGCATTTTTCAACTTTGATAGCTTCCTTTCTCCATTCTTCGATCTACGTGCATGTCCAGTGTTTGAATGTTTGAATCTGATGCTTGGCAGCTGACTGACCTCCATTAATGGCTTCAAAGTTCCTGAAATGCTTTCCGAAATTGAAAAAAGCAGAATAGACCCACTAGGGCAAAACCGATCATTTTGATTCTGACTGCATCAGCTTGATGAGGAAGTATTTTCGACCAATCAAAATCAGTTTGAACCCTAGAAGCCAAACGTTCTATTTTTAGAAAATTTTGCCAACATTAGTTTCAAAAGAAACCCAAAAAAGTTTCTATTTTTAGAAAGTTTCTAAAAATAGCAATTTTCCTAAAAAGTAGGGTTGAAAAACTGACATTTGGGTTTTGTAGATTTGGTCGTTCTGAGCAGACCCAGATAGTCAGATTTGAAAATTTCAAGTTTTTGCCCCTCATGCAAGACATGCAAACCCCAATTTTGACCTTTTTGATAGTTTTGACAAGACTTTTACTCATTTTTTCAAAATGCCTAAGTGTAGCAAATTTTTTAATTTGGGGTAAAATAGAGGTCCAAAACACATGCCTATTAGTAATAACGAAAGAAAATTGAGAAAGAAAGGCTGCACCATTTTATTTGATGGGTGGACAGATGATAGGAAAAGAACACTCATCAACTTTTTAGTGGCTTCAGGGGGTAGCTAGTCTTTTTAAAATCAATTGATACCTCCAATGAAAAAAAATACAGAGACCTTGTGCAACATGTTGGATTAGGTGGTGTTGGAGGTGGGAGTGGAAAATGTCATTTTAATAGTGATCAACAATGCAATTGCATATGTCGTAGTCGTTACACTTTTAGAGGTGAGGCAACCAACACTATTTTGTAGCCCTTGTGTTGCCCACTATTTGGACTTACTCCTTGAGGACATAGATAAACTAAGATGGGTGAAGAATGTGGTTGAAGATATCACAAAGTACATTTACAACCACACATGGGTCCTAAATCTTAGAGAGTACACACTAGTGGCAAAGATCTTCTACAATTAGAGTCAGACACTTTGCCACTAATTTGTTCACCATGCAAAGTATATTAGCCACAATTCCCAACCTTAAGTGCACGCTTGTGAGCAAAAGGTGGTTAGAGAGTCCTTATTGCAAGAATGCTGAAGTAAAGAGGGTCATGAAGACTATTTTTGATGATAGATTTGCCAAAGTCATGGAGAAGATCATCAATGTAAGTTTTCAAACTCTAATTTCTATTTATTTTTATTTCTAGTGTTACAATTTGTTGATTTTGTAAAATTTTGATATGTAGGTGTTAGAATTGCTGGTTAGGGTTCTACGATTAGTGCATGGTGTTCAAAACTTCATGGGGTATCTATACAAGGTCATGGATAAGGCCAAGGAGGCAATTTAGCATTTATATGGGTCTACCAAGTCCAAATATAAATTCATATGGAACATTATTGTTCGGAGGTAGAACCGATAACTCCACCAATATATTCATGCTATTGCCTGTTATTTGAACCCCAAGTTTTATTTCTCTCCTTCTTTCAAAGCAGATGGAGAGGTATTTGGGCTCAACCTTAACTCATGTATTGAGAGATTGGTTGTTAATGAGAACCTTCTAGACCTCATACTTGATGAGATACAAAGTTATAAGAGGGTGGAGGGGACATTATTTTCTTCAATTTTTTTGCATTCATAGGAGAGCCACTTTGTAAATTTTGGCCATACGCTCTTCTTTGATTCATCAATTCCGAACCCGTAGACTGGAATGAGGTGAAATTAGGGTTTCTTGGCTTGGAGTTTTGTGGCATTTCATGTTATTTACTATTTTTAGTAAATGCTAGTTGTGGCAGTTGCAGTTGTCCATTCTTAGTCCTTCTCAGTTGGAGCAGTTGTTATTATATTGGCTTGGTCTTCAGAGAGCTTTATTTGGTGAAAAATATTTAATTAAAGGCATTATGTTTTAATTCACAGTTGACACCCCCTTGGCCTAAGGAGATAACTTAAGTTGTTTTTAAAAGTGGGGCCATGAAGGGTATGCCTCATAAAGAGCTTTATAATTTTATTAGAACTTTATTCCTGAGCAAAAGTGACGCCACTTTTATATTATTTGAATAAAACAAATTCTTGAGTTTTTGGGACCCACTTGAGAAGTTGACTGGTCTTTGGGAATTGGAAAGGTCTCTTGTGTCTTTTGAGCTGCTTCTCAGGCAATTGAAGAGTTTTGTTGAGCTCTTATTTATTGAAGGCTTTTGCTCCAGCATTTCATCCATTCATGTTATCATACTGTTATGCTGTCAGAATGACATTTGAACTAATGCTTCGAGGATGCTACCTCCTAGCCACTCTCCAATTTCGTGTTTGAAATACAACACCTAGTTGGTTTTTGCTGCTTCTCATCCAGACTAGCAGATTTGTGCTTATAGTTGAAGTTTTGATGAATTTCCAGATTTTGAAGTTGCTGATGTTTATACAGCTGAAAGTGAATTCTGTTAGCAGCTCTTGGAATAAAATTATTTTGGTTATGGGTATTTTTTCTAAGTGATTGTTATGCCAAGGCGCCCCCTCTTGCAAAGTTTCGGATTTTAATTTGAAGCCTTCAATTTTTAAAGCTAAAATCGCCCCTTCTCAAGGCCGTACATTTTAGTTTGCATTGGGAATTGTGTCAGAAAATAAATGACGTGATTTGCTGCTGTTTCTTCCTCCTGGTTTGGTCGCCTACCTTCCAGAAGTCCATTGCATTCAGTTTCAGTCAATTTGGAGGTGAAATGAGTGAGTTATGAATATTTTATTAATTTCCAGTTTGCTGATATGAATTTCCAGAATTCTGATTTTTATATCAGATTGTTGCAATTTCCAGTTTTTGATCATATACTTCAGTATTTGAGAGTTATATCATTGTAAAAGTTCATGCTTAATATCTAAGGTTCATTCCTTATCAATGTAATTGTAATTTGCAGAGTTTTAATTTGTAAGGTTGAGATTAAGCATTACTAATCCAACCAATCTGTCAGTTCTGCAATTACTTTCTGTTCTATCATTAAATTACCCCTGGATGGTTTACCGCCAGTGTGGACAATCTATTTTGTAACTCTCATATACCCACTTTCATAGTGGTGAATCCCCACAGCTCTGTGGATGCCCGCTGCAGCGGACGAATTGCTTTAATTGTAATCTCTTCCCCCCACTGTTTGGTGGTAGTGTGGAAATGTTCTTCATGGCTGGTTATCCGCCTATCAGTTAATGTTCTTCATGGCTGGTTATCCGCCTATCAGTTTTTAAATTCAAAATTCAACACTCCGTCATATGTTAGCACCTCGCCCTCAGTGGGATCTTGAGTGCACATTCTTGACGTTGAGTAGTTCTATCAATTCAAGTTCAGTTTCTTCCATTCAAGTTCAGTTTTCAGTTTGAGGCTAACGCTAATCCAATCATCTATTGCTGGTTATTTTGTGTTACTTCTTCGAAAAAATTGGTTAGCATATTTCAGTGGTATCAGAGCAGAAGACCCTGCCATCCTGTGGCAAATTTGCAGTTGTGTATCAGATGAGTGACAGAGATCTCCGGTACTACACCGATAGTCAGAGCAGATTTTAGTTCAGCTCCTTGTGGTATCCAGAAGTTGGCAGTTAGGCATGGCTAATGAAGAAGAAATGAAGTTGGCAGAGACTCTCTTTATGGCTGGAAAGAGACTTGGTAAAAAATTTCAGTCAAGAGAAGATGAACAAAACATTCTTCATTTGTTAGAACAATGTTTGAGACAAGTGAAGCAATCACCTTCAGAGAAAATGGAGTTGGCACTAGCTCCTACAGTGAATTTTTTGAATCAGCCCTATTGGTTGGGGCATCCTGATGAAGAAACCAAGCTACTGATTTCTTCCTGTTTCATGGAGATAATAAGAATTGTAATTCCCCAATTGCCCTATGATGTCGAAACTATGAAGACCATATTAAATATGTTAGTGGAAAGTTTTCAAGACCTTGATGAAATTGATAGCAATCAGTACTCCAGAAGAGCTACTATATTGAAGATGTTTTCTGAACTCAAAACAAGTATTTTGCTGGTTGAATTGGGTATGCAAGATCAAATATATTATTTGATCCATTACCTCTTCATTTCAACTTGGAGTGAACAAGAAGAGGATGTAGTTGCAGCAATGAGAAACATTTTAATTTTAACTATCAATGAGATGGATGACATTCCAAAATCCGTCTTAACTTATCTATTAAACATTCATGAACAAGAAGGAAATAATTCCTCTACTGCTGGTATGTTGATCAGAGATTTGTTCATTCAGTGTGATAGAAAATTGAAGCCACACTTGAGGAAGATAGAGCAGAAAAATGAGGTAGTCATTAATGCAGAAGTCAGAAATAAAACGTTGTTTCTCAATGATTGTAAGGCTGTTTCTCAAGAAGTACCTATTGATATGCAGTTGTCCGCACATGCTAAGGGTGAGTGCAGGGAGGCAACATCAATTTTGAATACATATGAAGAACTTATGACAAGTGACCAAGAAGATTTCTTTGGTATGTATGTGGATGCTAATGATAAAAGCAGCAACACATCTTTTCATGATGGGTTTGTTGAAGATAAAAATGATAAATTAATCAAAGCAGCCAACTTTGATGACTCTTATTTCCAGTATGATGACGGTGGCGAAGGCGGTATTGAGCTTGATCATCAAACTAAGCTCTTGGAGGAAGTTACTGATGAAGATTTCAGTTTGAATGGAATGAAGAGTGACTCATTCAATGAGTCAATAATCCAAGAGGAGCATGGATATCTTGTTCCTGTTGATCATTACAATCAACCCTTTTGCATTTGGGATCCTGGTGAGATGGCACCAAGGTATGTTAAAGAACTTGAGTGGGATAAATTTCCCTTTGATCCTGATAAAGTTCAAAATTCATTTTGTATTGCAAGCTATGAAGTCATTGGAGAAGACGTTGTCTTTGATGAAGAAGCTTGTTTGGCAAAGCTCCATAAAGATTCCTTTGAGGTAGTAGTAGCCACTAAAGCAGAGTATGTTGCTACCAAGACTTTAAGAGAATCAATCAATAATGATTCATTGTTTGAAAATATTGCTGTTAGGAAGGAAGCTGATTTTGAGAATCAAGTCAAAGAAAATAAATCAGAAAAGTTGATGTTTGATGAGCAAAGCTTCTTTGCTGATTTTGATCATGGGCCTAAAGAGCTGCAAGTTTTGAAGGATAACTTAATGGTTTCAGAAGAGAAAATTGTTAAAGCATTATCAAGATTTGATAGCACACACAATTTTGTTGAAGAACTCTACTGGAAGTCACAGTTTGAAGAGAGACAAAATGGAGTTAAAGGAGTCACCCTATCCAAGTTGCAAACTATCAAAGAAGCATTGGAATCATTAAAGATAGATTATTTGCATTTGCTCTCAGATAGGGATAATGCCATTAAGTTTGCGGAAGAGACCTATGATGCCTACCAAGAGAGGGAGAAAGAGGTTGATCATCTTTACCTTGATCTTTCCTTAGCTCATCACTCTTTATGCAAGGGAGAAAATCAAACTCCTATTGCAGCCACACTTGAAGGACAAGAAGCTGATACAAGGATTATGGAGATCAAGCAAATAGTTGAAGGTATTAATGAACTCCATAATGATGAAACCTTGCTTAATTTTAAGGAGATTCATGAAGATGATGGTAATTGGAAGGTAAATCAAGAGTGTGAACTCTTGAGTTGGGAAGAGAACTTGCCTCAAGAAGTGATAGCTTGCAGCCATGAGCTTGAATCAACAAAGTGCATGTTAGCGAATGTTCAGTTGGGTGTAATGGAGGTAGGAGACCAGCTAGTTGATTTCAAACTTCTCAGAGAATGTAGGGACGAGATATATTTTGTGATTGATAATCCTCCAAGCTTGCTTGTAAGTGAATGCATAAGAGGTTTAGAGAATTCAGTTTCCATATGGGAAGTATTGATTCATGACGACTTCCCCATCTTTGACACCAAGGTGTTAAAACATGTTTTGGTAAGACATATTGTTTACATGCCTGACAGTTTATCCTTTGGATTGAGTAATGCTCACACTATCCTGTCTTGGGAGAAGGATTTGAAGACGATGTTTGTTTCAGGCTCCCTTGTTTTTGAAGCTTTCTTGGATAGACTTCAATGGTTTACCAAAGAAGTCAATAATTTTCTGGGTGTGCAATTGGAGTTGATTGGTACTCAGAAATTTGTTGTGAAAAATCTTTTGGGGTATGGTAGGAAGGTTCATTGGAGGGATAAGGATCAAACTTTCAAAATTAATGGTGTTTTCTCCTTTCTTATCAGCCACTTGATGATTCCATTTGTTTATCAACAAATGGATTGGAGAGAAATTTTGAGCAAAGAATGGTTCTTTGCTGTAATGGAACTCTTAGAGTGGGTGTTTCCACCCTTGTGTTCGAGCAATTTGGTCAAGATGAATGTGGATTTTCAATATTGCAGCAGTTGTTCCTACTCTTGTTTGCAGATTTCTTTGAACTCTAATGTTGAGTCTTTCATTCTTGATTTGGTGGTAGCTGCTGGTCACTCCATTGCAACAGCAACAAGCGAAGATTCTAGACTTATTACTCATAAAGTTTGGGAGAAAGTTGAACCTAAACAAATTATTTACTTTCTTAACAATCTATCTCTTGAGTTGAGTGATGTTTTGGCCCATCCTAGTCCTTTGAGGGAATGGGAATTAAGAACAACTTTTGTTTTGCGCTCCATTAATGTTGATGTTTTCATGAGTGGGCTGCATGGGTTTATCAAAGAAGACTCTAAATTCTTGAGTTTGCATTTTGCCTTGATTAGTACTTGGAGAAGTGTTGTGTACTATTTCAGATGCATTGGAAAACATTTTCAGTCGAGTATCCATGTTTGGAATCCTCAATATGGCTTGATGGAGATTGTTACAACTAGAAAGAGAAATCTTTGGAGAGATAAGAATTTAATTTTCAGATCCTCCGATGATGTCCTCATCTTCGCCAATCATTTGAAGGTTCTTTTTGCTCATCAACTGGTGAATTGGAGAGATATTTCGAACAAAGGATGGTTTAATGTTGGTTTGGAGTCTCTTGAGAAGATGTTTTCAGCCTTGGTCAATTGTTCTATTATGGACGCTGATTTTCAGTATTGCAGCAACTGTTCAGTTCATTGCATGATGATTTTCTTAAAATCAGATTTTGAGAGGTTCATTTCAGTTTTCATAGGCAGCTGGTACATTCATTCTTCCTCTTCTCAATCTTTTTTCAGTAATGGTTTATGGCCTCAAAAGTGGGAAATGATGCTCCATAGTGATTTGGACCAGATTTGGATAGTGTTTAAGTTCCTTTCCAGTGATTTAATCTATACAATTTCTTGCACTAGTGTTTGGGGCAGCGAACCCTTGCTTGTTTGGGTTCAACTATTTGAGACTTTTGAGATTTTAGTGGGAGTTTTCATAAATTTTCTTGCATATATTAGAATTATTCAGAAGAGGCATTATACATCCTTGAGGAGCTTTGATGATGCGGCTGTTATGAACATGCAAAGGGCTGTTTATTCTTTTACAAATAGCTATGATGGAGTTACCTTTGTTGATGTGATATGGTTTGACGCTTTGAGCAGTGATGTTGATGAGAATATATTTGAGTTGTTTAGAGTAATCTTCTTTATTCTCAGGATGGTGATTGACATTAACATCGCAGATGTTAATTCCTCAGAGTTTATTGGGCAGGAGATGCTGCTACATTTTGATTCCATTCCTTCCATGTTTTTCAGTTTGAATTTTAGGCATGTTATCTCCTTGAGGTTGCAGGGATGGTTTGTGCAGTTCTGGTGCAGTGATTTCATTTGTGTGATCAGAGTAGAGCAGCATCAGCATGATGGAACCTTTCCGAGATGGACTTGGGACCCCGGGATCCTACATGTTTGGTGGGATCAGTTTGGAGTGTTGTGGCATTGCTTGAGGACAAGCAATTTTGGGAAGGGCGGACTGTAATGTCCCCATTTTGGCCATACGCTCTTCTTTGATTCATCAGTCTATTCCGGAACCCGTAGACTGGAATGAGGTGAAATTAGGGTTTCTTGGCTTGGAGTTTTGTGGCATTTCATGTTATTTACTATTTTTAGTAAATGCTAGTTGTGGCAGTTGCAGTTGTCCATTCTTAGTCCTTCTCAGTTGGAGCAGTTGTTATTATATTGGCTTGGTCTTCAGAGAGCTTTATTTGGTGAAAAATATTTAATTAAAGGCATTATGTTTTAATTCACTGTTGACACCCCCTTGGCCTAAGGAGATAACTTAAGTTGTTTTTAAAGTGGGGCCATGAAGGGTATGCCTTCATAAAGAGCTTTATTAATTTTATTAAGAACTTTATTCCTTGAGCAAAAGTGGACGCCACTTTTATATTATTTGAATAAAGTGAAATTCTTGGAGGCTTTTGGGACGCCACTTGAGAAGTTGACTGGTCTTGGGAATTGGAAAGGTCTCTTGTGTCTTTTGAGCTGCTTCTCAGGCAATTGAAGAGTTTTGTTGAGCTCTTATTTATTGAAGGCTTTTGCTCCAGCATTTGATCCATTCATGTTATCATACTGTTATGCTGTCGGAATGACATTTGAACTAATGCTTCGAGGATGCTACCTCCTAGCCACTCTCCAATTTCGTGTTTGAAATACAACACCTAGTTGGTTTTTGCTGCTTCTCATCCAGACTAGCAGATTTGTGCTTATAGTTGAAGTTTTGATGAATTTCCAGATTTTGAAGTTGCTGATGTTTATACAGCTGAAAGTGAATTTTGTTAGCAGCTCTTGGAATAAAATTATTTTGGTTATGGGTATTTTTTCTAAGTGATTGTTATGCCAAGGCGCCCCCTCTTGCAAAGTTTCGGATTTTAATTTGAAGCCTTCAATTTTTAAAGCTAAAATCGCCCCTTCTCAAGGCCGTACATTTTAGTTTGCATTGGGAATTGTGTCAGAAAATAAAGGACGTGATTTGCTGCTGTTTCTTCCTCCTGGTTTGGTCGCCTACCTTCCAGAAGTCCATTGCATTCAGTTTCAGTCAATTTGGAGGTGAAATGAGTGAGTTATGAATATTTTATTAATTTCCAGTTTGCTGATATGAATTTCCAGAATTCTGATTTGTATATCAGATTGTTGCAATTTCCAGTTTTTGATCATATACTTCAGTATTTGAGAGTTATATCATTGTAAAAGTTCATGCTTAATATCTAAGGTTCATTCCTTATCAATGTAATTGTAATTTGCAGAGTTTTAATTTGTAAGGTTGAGATTAAGCATTACTAATCCAACCAATCTGTCAGTTCTGCAATTACTTTCTGTTCTATCATTAAATTACCCCTGGATGGTTTACCGCCAGTGTGGACAATCTATTTTGTAACTCTCATATACCCACTTTCATAGTGGTGAATCCCCACAGCTCTGTGGATGCCCGCTGCAGCGGACGAATTGCTTTAATTGTAATCTCTTCCCCCCACTGTTTGGTGGTAGTGTGGAAATGTTCTTCATGGCTGGTTATCCGCCTATCAGTTAATGTTCTTCATGGCTGGTTATCCGCCTATCAGTTTTTAAATTCAAAATTCAACACTCCGTCATATGTTAGCACCTCGCCCTCAGTGGGATCTTGAGTGCACATTCTTGACGTTGAGTAGTTCTTCTATTCAAGTTCAGTTCTTCAGTTCAAGTTCATTATCTTCCATTCAAGTTCAGATTTGTATTTGAGGCTAACGCTAATCCAATCATCTATTGCTGGTTATTTTGTGTTATTCCTTCAAAAAAATTGGTTAGCATATTTCACACTTTCAACAAGGTAACAACAAAAGATATGTTTTTAATTTACTATTTATTTTAGCTTTTAAGTTTACTAAAATCTTTACAAAGTTATATATGACAAATCTTATCCTTATATATTTGTGGTGGGAAGATTATGGTGCCACAATGATTAATCTTCAAAAGCTTGCCATTTGCATTTTATTCTGCTCTTGCAGTGCTTCTAGTTGTGAGTGCAACTAGAGTGTTTTTGAGGCCATTCACACAAATAAGCATAATAGATTGACTCAAAAGTGTTTTGAATGACCTTGTGTATGTGTGCTACATCCTTTAGTTGCATGAAAATAAGGTACAAGGGTAGGATACACAACACTTGTAATGTCCTTTTCAATAGCCACTTTGAGGATCGTTTAGCCTTTATTTATTCCCGAAGGCTAAATAGGAGAAATAAGGGAGTAAGTATTAAATTAATTATTTATAAAGTTATTTCAATAAATTAAAATCATAAGATAACTTTATATGTAATTAGTTTAATAAAGTGACTTAAAATAAAATAATAAATCATAAAGTCGCTTAAGAGAATAAAATAATATTATTTCTAGAAGCTTGTTGGAAGGCATTGAGAAATCTTTATAAGGAGCTGTTGGCCTAGCATTTGAGCATGCTTATGTCTTGGATTATATCCTCATTACTAGTTTGGTAAGAAAGCTTGAATGCTTTGCTTGTCCGAGGGTTTGAAGACTCTAAGATACCAGGTTCGGTTGTGAAAGATCAACCCTAGTTGGAGGTTGTGGAGAAATCCATCCAGGGTTTCTACAAGTGCTTCATTATAGGATTTGGATTGGTGCAATAGTTGTTGTATTATTGCACTCCTGAAGAAGAAGATTGAATTGATGTGATAGCTGGTTTTTATTATTGCATCATCTTAATTGCAGCAGTTGAGGTATTGTTGCAGTTATCATTGTCTACTAGATTGGTTGTTCCATTTGCAACAGCTGGTTTATTGTTGCAACTGATATTTTTAATTGGCTGGATCAATTACTCCAAATTTAATGGTCAGGGACCAAATTTGGAGCATAAGAGCAAATTGATTGTTGAAGATCAATATTCAGTCATCTTTGAGTTCGATTTCATTGGAACCTTTGATATTATTTGCAGCTTATACTGCAGGAAGAATTTATAGGTGGAATCGATTTTATTACTGATAAAATTGTGGGATTTTATCTAATATATTCTGGGCGCCACATTTTGTGTGCATTCATCCCGATTTCTCCTTGGAATTTCTGGGCACAGTTCTGTCAACAAATTCAATTCGAATTTCAGTTTGAGGCTTTGGGTTTTCATGCGATTCTGCCTGGAAACAAGTCATGCATCTAAGACTCCTCAGTCGCAGCCAGTTAATATCAGGAACAATTCAAATTTGTGGTTTGCTGGTCTGTGTTGGGTCGTTTCATGTTGGAAATCAGGGCGCATCCCTTCTTGCAGCCAAAGGGACGATTTCTTGAAGGTTTCGATTGGTCTTCATAGCTGGCATCTTGCATTTCAAGGGCAACGACCAGGTTCTTGCAATGTAGACATTTGTATTTAAAAATCATTTTGCATTGCAATAGTCGTTGACTTTCACAGTAGATAGAATTGCATTTAGACATCATAAAATATTGCTGTCCATACAGCTTATGTAATTGCATTGCTGGGTTATATTGTCATCATCTCTTTTGAGGGCAAATTGTTGTAATCATCAGTGGCAAAGGCATTGCAATAGGCTTGCAGTCCATATATATATTGGAGCTTGAGTTGCTTGACATATGTTTGAAAAAATTCCCCTTAGCTGTAGATGTCTTTGAGTTGATGTATTTCATTTACAGTCATTCAATAGAATTTGGAGTTGCATGAGAACTAGTTGACGGAATAACTACTGTTGTAGCTGGATAATTGCACTTCATTATCAATCCTCTTGGAGTCTAAAAGAAGTCAGAAATAACTTGCATTGCATATAGTTTTCATTTACAATTACCTTGCATAAAGTTTGTAGAGTCCTTTCATGCATCATGGCATCAATCTAAAACAGAAAAATCAATCAAGAGACATTTACCAGCTGAAAGCACTTTGCAAGCTAAGTGTTTGATGAAATTCTTGAGAGGGCAAAATTGAAAATTAAAGGCCAATTTTGCAAGGGTCTTTATAACACTCTTGGCCTTGATGACATTGATCTTGGATTGCTGAGCTTGAGCATGTTGATGTGGATCCATTGTTAATTGATGATGAGTTAATTGATTTGAAGAGGGAGGCAGTTGAATGGGAAGTGAATGTGGTAGCATATGAGGAGGCAGAAGGCAAGGTTGGCGAGTCATCAGGGGCAAGTTCTTTGTATACACAACTTGATCTTATCACAATGTATGAGACACTTGTTGAGGCTCCTATTGAGGATATTGTGGCTATACCATCCAGTTCCACAACACCCACACAACGGTAGTAGGCTTTTTTGAACGTTAGTCATAGATGAAATTTATGATCTATAATTTTAATTGATATTGAAACTTGAAGTTGATATGTATTCAAAGGTTGAATTTACTTTTTAGTCTATGATATGTATTAAATTCTAATTTTGATTTGTATATGATGGAAATCAGTAATATGTTCTATAAATTTAGTAATGTGTGTTTTTGAAGAATATTTAAAAAAAAGTTTATTTTCAAATGCTCGATACATTTGCTGAGTTATTGCCAAGGTTTTCCCTGAGTTTTTGTTGAGTCCTAAGTTTTTAAAATATTTGGGCTTGCTGTGTCATTGCCGAGTCCCAAGTTTTTTAAATTTTTGGGCTTGCTGTGTAATTGCTGAGTCCAAAGTTTTACAACTATGGGTATGACCATGGCCAGGACCGTGTACACAAATTTGTGTGATTTCTAACCAAATGTGCACAGCCTAATCCACCCATTTTGCAGGGATCAGTAGGAACACATTATGGAGCATAATACTGCACAAATTAATTAAGCTTTAAATGTTATTCCTTAAATGGAAATGTTTGTAGATTGTTTTCATCTAGAGGGCAGATTTGTTGTTAATCTTAACCTCAACTATAAAGTAATTGCATGCTAAATTTCTAAGTGTCACAAATTAATTAAGGTTTAAATGTTATTCCTTAAATGAAATTTTTTGAAGGTAGTTTTCATCCAGAGGGCAGATTTGTTGTTAACCTTAACCTCAACTATAAAGTAATTGCAGGCTATGTGTCTTTAACTAATGATTTGTGGGACAATGATTATATTGCAAGGCTATCTACATGAACTGTTATAATGTTAATGTCCAGTTTGGAAAGGAATTTATAGGATTTTCCATTATCAGCCCTTCAAAGTGTCATGCCCAACTTCATATGTTTTAAGGGCTCAGAATTCATGAGTATTCTTCATCAATACTCTACATCTTGAAGTCGCTTCTTCCATTTCCTAGAGTCTTAGAGATACAGAATATTGAAAACTATTGTAAGTATTGCAAGTTGATTCTTGAGCCTACCCACCCTATTTTATTTGAGTCTTTTCTTTTTGTTCTCCTAGCTTGTAGCTTGTGGTCTTTAGTCTGTTTTAGGATTGGAGTTCTTTTTGGATCCCACATGCAATTGTTATTGGTTTTACTTTCTGATTCCCATTGACCTATTTTGGTTTGGTTTGAAAGCATGATGGCATTCTCCTAATATGCTTATCTTTTGTTCTAGTTTCTGTGTTTGAATCAAGATAAAAGATTAATTGTCTATGTTTGTTATGTTGGACACATAACATTAATTTTGAAACTGTTAATCAGTGATGCTTGTGATTGACATACAATTATATGAATAAAAAGTTAACAATTTTGTTGGTATTTTTGACAAACATATTCTTGTTTGTTAAAATTTTGTAGCCATTCTGGAGGATCTGGAATCCTGCAGGAAGTGAAGGGCGGGGTGTCATTGGTATGCTTTTTTTTTCTTTGTTTCCTATGTTGGGGTATTGGATGTTCAGAAAATAATTTGAATGCACTTTTGGTTCTTATCTATGTTGCAATTCTCCAAAATGTTTAATTGTAATAAATTTAGGTGCTTGCAACTTCTGCACTACAGGTATTTTAGAGGCCAATTTTATTGAGCCTGCTCATGATAAGCAGGGGTTTGAACGCACAACTGTCATGGCAAGACTTGAATCTCGATTGATTGGAATGCAGAAAAAATACTGGTTTGTGCATCATATCACTTTTCTACATGATAAAAAGATGTATTTTATAGCTTTAATATGCATTCTTATATTGAGGTTATGGTTTCTACTTTCAGGGTAACCAATTGCCATGTAGTTGGCTATGCTCCTAGGAATAAACAGAAACCTGAAAAGGATTCACCCTTAGCCACAAAAGGTATACTTAATGGAAGCTTTGCTGTTAGGTTCTTCCTATTTCTGTATATGATGCGAACCTCTGTGAAGCCAGTAAAACACTTATCTTTTTTGCAGTGTCCTAATGACATTATTTTTTGGTCTACATTCCTCTTGCTGTGGTAGAATATTTTAATTAAATTACATATGATTTTCCTTTGACTTCTAGTGTGATGTGATGGACTGTATTGTTGCAGAGACAAAGTCAACTGAAGTTCTTAAGTCCTCTTCTACAAATGATGCAGAACCTCTACCTTTAGATAAAGATCCGAGTCCTCCTCTGATGCAAATTGAAAGTAGGGTCCGTGAAGGTTGGCAATCTGATCGTGATATTGCACAAGCAGATAGGCAAAGTGATTCATGCCAAATACTTCCTGAACTGATGAACTCTCCCTATGAAGATACTCAACACCGACAGCCTGCAGGGCCATCACCACAAATGCTAAGTAAATCCTTGCAATCTAGAAAGCAAATTGGTGGACAACAAAAGTCTCCACAAATATCTTTGGGTTCTCCTGAATTGCATTCTAGAGAAAATTGGCAAATACAGGTGGTCCATTCCATTCCTTCAGAGATTCCAGAGCAACTTCAGGTAACAGAGCAATCCCAAGATTTGCAGAGAATATCTTTGCAATCTGGAAAGTATATTGTTGGTCAACAAAAATCTCCACAAAGGCATTTTGATTCTTCTGAACAACATGCTAGAGAAATTCAACAACTGAATGAGGTCCATTCCAGTACTTCAGAGCTTCTGGAGCAACAACAGGCAGCAGAGAGATCTCAAAATTTGCAGAAAAAATCCCTGCAATCTAGAACACATATTGTTAGACAGCAAAGATCTCCTCAAAGACATTTTGAATCTCCTATACTGCATTCTAGAGAAAATCAGCAAATGCCTGAGGTCCATTCCATTCCCTTAAATCATCCAGAGAAACTGCAGGTCATGAAGCAATCTGAAGACTTGCAGAAACGATCCTTGCAATCTAGAAAGCATATTGGTGAACGACAAAATTCTTGTCAAAGCCATTTGGACTCTCTTGAGCTCCATGCTAGTGAAAATCAGCAACTACATGAAGTCCATTCCATTCCTTCACAGCTTCCAGAGCAACCACAGTTCATGGACAAATCTCTAGATTTGCAGAAAGGATCCCTCCAAACTACCAGTCATATTGCTGGACAAGAAAAATCCCCACAGATATGTTCTAATTCCTCTGAACTGCATGGTATAGGAAATAAGCAACTGCATGAGGTCCATTCCATTCCCTTGGAGCATACTGAACAACTGCAAGAAACTTCCCCTGCTACTCCAGCATTATACATGCCAGAAAGTGAACCCTTACATTTTACTGCATCTTTAGTATCTTCTCCAATCTCTAGACCTCCCATTGAGGTCCATTCCATTCCCTTAGAGCATCCTGAACAACTACAAGTCACTTCCCCTACCAATTCAGGATTATACTTACCAGAAAGTGAACCTTCACATTTTTCTGCATCTTTATTATCTGCTCCGACATCTAGACCTCCCAATGAAGTACATTTGGATCAAATAAACAGGGAATTGGATTCTGTCGTTGCTACTGCACAAATGTCACAGGTCTGTATTTCTCTTGTTTGTCTTATATTTATCCGTGTTTATGAAAATTTAGATTGTCTACTTTGTGAATTGCAAATCACCTCAAAGTACTTGTTTAGTTCCTTCTTTGGGGCTAGTATTTTTTTTGTATGTTAATGTATATGTAGTTTGTCTACTTTGTGAATTTCAAATCATCTCAAAGTACTTGTTTAGTTCCTTCTTTGGTACTAGTATTTTTTGCATTTTATTATTCATAGTTGTATCTTTAATCTTAGTGTTCAATTTAGCACATAAAGAAATTTGAATGCCAGAGAAAATAGAGTTTTGTTTATAGTGATATGCTTGTTGAGCACATTTTCATTTGTTAAATGGATGCATATGGGTGTGATAGTCATTATCCAATGCTTAAACCTATATTTACTGTCAAACTCATCTTGGACTGTCATATAACCTGCAGGAATTGATATTCTTAGAGACTGGTTTGTCAGGTTAACTAAAGATTTGTTTCTGATATTGAAGTTATTACACAATCTTTTCTAGTTTCTTAGGCTTATTGTTTAAATCTCTAATGGGATCAACACTATTATAATCACCTTATTGTTTAGAAGAAATTGCACTGTGTGTTTGTGCACTTGATAACTTGTGTTTGGTGAGCATAAGTTCTTATATTGGTTCCTTGGATAAAGGAGTTCAATGTTACCCAAAATATTAGAAGTAATAAAGTGATCATGGAAAAGGAGGTGTCACTTTGAATCGAACATGTATTGTTCACAGGTAAGAATCTAATGCCTCTGGACTTTTTGCCTCAAATGTATTGTTCTGATGCTGAAAAAGTAAAACCATTGGATTTCATAAGGAAGCCATGGGTGGATATGGTGCAAATTGAGTAAGTGTCCATTGAGATATGCTTGATACAGAATTTGGCGCCCCTGTAACCTTGAGGTAATAGGTGTGGTCAAATATACATATTAGCAAAGAGTGAAATTTTGTGAACACAGGAGACCTTTTATGTTGAGAAAGAAACATTAAGAAATTTTTTATGTGTGAAGAAGTTGTGAACATGTAGTGCTTGCCTCATAGGCCAAAGAAAGGGAATTTATATTTATCAATGTCTGCATGTGGGCAAAAATGAAATTGTTGGAATGAACAACAAAAATAACAGTGAAAATACATCTCATAGGGCACAACCATCCTGTTAACACTTACCTTGATATTCTCAAGAATGTTTATTACAAGGTAGTATAAGTCTACAAATCATAAATGAATGCACTAGGTCAAAGTAAGAAAAAAATGGTCACATAAACACTGGTATGTGTACGCATATTTGGATATTGCATTTTTTTGTTCTTCAGTATTGTGATTGGCCCTTGCGCATTGCTATTAATCAAAGAATTTAGTGAGAACTACCTTTTATTTTTTATTTTTTGATTAGCAAATGGAGTTTTGATAGGCCCCCCCTCCCAAAGAGAAAAAAACCATTTATACAATCAGCAAAAAGGAGGACTATAACCGAGCATCATGCACAACCAGCATGCCAGAGAAAGAAACCAAGAGCCACCTTTTATTAATTAGATTTTACTATTGCATTACTTGTTAAGGGGGTGGTATCAAGTTTTTGATAGGGAGGATATTGACCAAATCTGTTCGACTTCTCATCTTTAAACCTACCTCTGTTTATTGTGCATATATGGCTTAATACTAAGTTCTTTGCACTCTTTGATGTCAAAAGGTTTCTCTTTACATTGTTAATGAAACCTTGTGTGTCAATTCCTCTTACAACAAGATCAACTCACCGCCTGAGGCAGCAGATGAATGCCAAACTTTTGTAACCCTCTAGAATGTGCAATTTAAAGTTTTGATCAACTCTGTTGTAGCCCTTAGAGGCTAATACATATTTTATTTGACATCTTTTCATTTTGACTCTTGTTATTTCCAGGTAACTTGTCTCTATTTACTTGAGGGATATGTTATAAAACTATATCTCTTTATGTTATAGCAACTTCATTCAGGGAAACAGGGAGCAATGAGCATGACCCCTGCCCTCTGTTGTGCTCCTGAATGTCTGGTGTTTTGGGGATTTCTCTCGTCCCTCAACCCCTTTTTCTCAGATTTTTAGTTTTTCTCACATTTGGGTTTGTTATGACTTTTCTGGTGTTTTGGGGATTTCTCCCTTCCCTCATCCCTTTTTTCTCTGATTTTTAGTTTTTCTCACATTTGGGTTTGTTATGACTTTTTTGGTGTTTTGGGGATTTCTCCCTTCCCTCATCCCCTTTTTCTCTGATTTTTAGTTTTTCTCACATTTGGGTTTGTTATGACTTTTCTGGGAGGCTTTTTTAAGGGGGTGGGAGTGGGGGTGGAGCACTCCAAGACATAGATGTCACCCATTTGCTATGGACATCTTAACACATCCCACGGCAACTGTTGATGAAAAAATGAAAGAATATGTTTTGTGGAAAAATAAAAAATAGGGCATTTGCACATTTATTTTCATGATCATTAATTATATCATATAAGAAAATCAGATATTCATATGTACAAATTTCAGAGTCATATTTCTGAATTTCACTGAATTTTGGATTTCACTTTTCAATGTTAAATGTTCAATGTTTGTTGTTTGATGTTATAGATGCTACTATTATTTGAATTTCAGCCATATTTAGAATGTTTAATAATGATGTTTATTAATATAGTTATACAATTGAAAAGCTATAAATATATATTATATATACCATAACCTGCTGTCCCCAAAATTTTGGAATTTTTTGCTGCTCTAGAAATGCATCCCCGCATGCTAAAAACATAGAAACTTCGAGAAACATTTGATCTTTTTTAAGAAATAACTATTGAAGGAAATCTTCTAAAATCATTTAATTCTTTTATCTAGGTTTCGACAAGGACTGCAATTGATGGAATTGACTCAAGCTCCACAAATGCAAATGCTATTGCATGTGCTAAACTTGGATCAAGCTTAAATTTACACAGTGATAATGCCAGTTGTGAATTTGGTTCAAGCTCTATACATGAAAATAATCCTGATGGTGGGAGTTTTCATATTAATGCTACTCGTCACAAGCAACTAGAAGATGAAAATAATCAACTGAAAGAAAGGTTACTACAAGCCTGAATAAAAAAATTGATTTTAGTTTATGTCTTGTGTGTTTTCTATCAATAGCATAAAGATTTATATTTGCCACTTACATATTGAATCTGTGTTTTGCAGGATAAAGACGTTGGAAGAAACCATCCTAAAAGGACTACAGATGAAGATGGAAAAAAATATAAACCTTCAAGCCCATGTAAGCAGAATTTATTTAATAAATTATAATCTTGTTTACATATCCTTTTCCTGTACCATTAATTTTTCTATTGAATTGACATTACGTATTCTCTTATCTTTTTCCTACTTAACTTTGAAGCATGCATCATGTGTTACATTATGAGCAAAAGTAGTATCACAGGCTCACTTTACATTATAATTCATGACAGGGCTCCTGTTATGGTCCATTCACCCATTGTGAACTATGCTTTTTTCTTATCAGTGCATGTAATGCAGTCCAAATATAATCTTTTTGATCCATTTGATTAATGATGTTCCATTGCATTGTGAGATAGTGTGCATGATCATTTCTCTTATGTTCTGAATTCAATTATTAGCATTTAGTGTTTCCCTTGGATCTACAGATTATACAAATATCTTAGATTGTTGTAGATGTAAGTGTATTAAGACATGGATCCCTAAATAGCATAGACGTTTGGAATATTTTAGAGACCATAAGAAACTAAAAAATACATTGACGTACTGAAATAAGGCCATCCTGCTTCTTTATAGATAATTATGCTTTTAATTTTGCTATCTTAAATGTTGTCTGTCGCATCTTTCTAGATATGGTCCTAGCTAGAACAGTTTGGTTGTCAATTATGTTGAGGGATTATGTTTGTAATCTGTTTTTG